>ML213645.1:0-32270 GCA_004379715.1 Crucibulum laeve
TGAGCATATTGCAGGGCGAGATCCTAGGACAAATCATGGCTTTGGTTCTATCTGATCAGTCGAGCTCCCAAAATCGGAAGACGGGCGAAGTATATTCAGATCACCTAGTTACCGTACGTTTCACGCAAGACGTACGGTCAAACATTGATCAAACATCCAATCTACGAAATAGAAATGCTCGATCATATTACAGATGGCTGCAGGACATCATACAACGCACGGATTCACGAGTGTCTTATACAAAAGGCCACACAGGAGGAAATACTTTGGACTCTAGACTGAACTCGGATGCAGACTACTACGCATCGAAAGCTCAATTTATATCGAGTAGTCTTCCAACAGCACCGATCCCAACATTCGCTATGAACGACTACACATTCTATCGAGAAGGAGATGGATGGATAGAGTCGAATATGAGAATATTCGTCGATCAACTATTAATTCAGAGGACTAGTCGAAGATTGGCCATCGGACATAAACAGCGAATGGCAACGTGGTTATACGATAACAATTCACCTCCGCCATATATCTACCTCAAAGCAACATCGGCATATACAGCGTTAATCCAGTTATACGCTCGTTCTGGCCAGCTACCTACTGCCGTGTGCATTAACGAGAAAAAGAAAGGAGGGGAAAAGTTATGTAGGAGGGGGTGTGATGAGTTCGAGGATGATCATCACATCTTTGTAACGTGCCCTCTATTCGCAAAATTGAGAGAGGAAGCAGGCGAAGAGATCACAAGGAAGGTTAAAAATTTAGGGTTCGAAAGGGGAGTCAACGAGAAAGAAATCGTGACTCTCCTGGAAAAAGTTAAGTTCTTTTTCAAAGACTCACAAGAATTTTGGCCACTGGGTGACTCGCAATATTTCTTAGGGCACGTTCCGAAACTGGAAAAATGGATAAGGAAGGAATTATTCGAAACAACATTACTACACAAAAGATTTATACACGCTGTTGTCACACAGATCCACACTGCTGGTGTACGATTAGCATCACGAATATTTGGGGAAGTTCAGAGGGTAGCAACGAGATCATGGGAAAGGGAAGATAGGGAACCAGATGGAATAGAGGGAGAGGATTAAAGGAAGGAAGAAATTAGAAGTGCAATAGGATTTCCATCCACCGAGGCATTAGTCCTGAGTCATACGACGAAGGTGGATAATAGAATGTAAACAATGTAAACTTACAGATATTGCCACGAACACACAACACAATCGCCAGACCGCACGTGCAGAGCTGAAATTGCGTAGGGGGTGGACGGGCCAAGGTGGGGAGAGGGTAGGGAACGGAGCTGGGATCGACGCAAGCATGGTCAGTGTCCCCATCATCACCTCAACGCCAACACTAACCTATAGTCCCATCGCCCCGTCAACTCCAGCGCCGACACCCGCTCAAGCACAACCACCCATCACCACCTTTACCATCACCACCTTCATCATTACCACCTTCACCATCACCACCTCCATGCCAGCGACGACACCCCCACCACCACCTTCACGCAAGCACCGACTCCAGCAAGGCAACGTGAGTGCTGTGCTCACCCCCCATCACTGCCTATGCCAGCGCTGGCAACAGTCCAAGCGCAGCCGCCCACCACCACTTCAATATTCAATGCCATCACCAACGTCATCAAGATAAGTATCTCAAGACAATCGCTGCCGCTCACCCCACCTCTACCGTCAATGTCAGCAAGGTCAACACCTTATTACCACGTCAATGCCAGCGTCGACGCAGTGTGAGTGTAGCTGCTCACCCTTCTCCACCTGTGATGCCAGTCGCCCAATACTCCTATCACAACCTCTCTTGGATCAGGTACGCTAGGTCTATACAAATTGTCCTAGTTTACAGGCTATAGATACTTGATACTTTTCTTTCAGCATTTATGTAGACATTATCTGTACTTTTCATATGTAATTGTAACTAGACAAATATATGATTTTTACTTGACTATCATATGACTACCAAATGAAAATATTGGGAGCCGAAACCTGCATTTTTTTTTGGACATTTTCATGACTATTTGATGACTGCAGCTTGACTTTATGTGACTATGATAGTCATGTTCGTGTAAATATAACTGCATTTAGTCAAGTCGTAGTCAAGTTGCCATAATACTTGACTAATATTGACTAATACCTGACCGAAACTTGACTTCGGTTTTTACTGAGATTTACCGCTGTTGTGGCTGTGTTTGGTTCCAAAGCTCTAGGACAAATCGGGAATACGATGAATGCAAGTTGCTCTTCCCCTTTTACAGTTTTCAAATGCTACACACTTCTACGACTCGTGATGTAACACTACCTACAAGCAGCAGGCGTACATGGTGCTCTATGATTTGACATTGGGTATGGATTAAGCAGCAAACATGTTGACAAACGAATCTGTACATCCCCTGCCATCTCCTTCCTTTCATAGAGCTTACGATGCAGAAGAAAGCTTTCTTGCAGATCAATACGAATCCCTAAACCTACTGCTTATTATTACTCAAAAGTGCCGATTTCAACCGCATCTCTTCTGCATACAATACCTTGTCGTAGGGCAAGTATAATTGCTGATGGAGTAGATGAACTACGACAATTTGATGGAGAAGGTTATCCTTAACCTGTGTCATCGTCATCTCCTGCTACACTCATTGTTCAGTACATTCAGTATTCTACGTCTCCTTTCTTTATATAGTCCCCCCCACTTGATCCCCGCGTCCACCACCGGTGCACGCATGCCTGTTCACTATCTCATCTACCCGTCTCTCCGGTGCTCATCGTCACCCCATTCGTAGGGAGAGGCTTCTCATGTCTATTCATGCAGAGCATCGTTACCTTAACCCACAAGCCTGTGGCCATCGCCACCAAGCACCTCAGCTCAACACACCTTGCCGCTGCTGCAATTTGATGAGTGTAATCGTCGCTGAGTAGTGTAGTACGCCGGAGTATGCTCTCTTTTGTGCAGAAGGCTTTCTTCATAGGAGATTAAAGAGGAAAAGAGGGATAAAAGGGTTTTGCAACAGGTTAGTTGAATGAATGACCCAGCAGAGGTGGGGATGGGGTGGCAGCGGTGAGCCAGGCAACGTATAGAATGGGGCAGACCTTCACTCGCTATCAACGGTACAATCATGTCTGTCTTCAACCGTAAACACTTTTTTATTGCTTATACTATAGATCCAATTGCCCTCCATAGGTTGATGTGCCCATAGTCTGCACATCAGAGGTATTTCCGGTGTGTACATCTGATGAGTTCGTCGCGCCGATCAGATTTTCTGATCCCTGTGCGTGGCTGTATGAGTGACCTGGATTTACTGAGTACTTTCCACAGCTACTTGTTCGCCTATAATCGGCGAACAGCAAAGTGCTGCTTTGTCCTGGAGTCAGTTCAAAAATGGATGCCCCTAATGTAGTTTGACTAAGGAATGGTGTGCGATTGACGGAAATATTGGTGGAATACATGAATTCATCCTTCTGTGCGAAGGACTGGAGAAAGGGCTGAGGATGATTAATATACCAACGAAGGAAAGGCTGGGAACTGCATGCTTATGTTGGTTCAGTGGCATAGAGATTAGACAGAGCAGTTCTTGCATCGGATTCATTAGCACATGTGAGTTAAAACTGAGGCATTAGATGAAGGACCTGTATGGAAAGAAACCGCTCTTGTATATTAGACACGATATGTGGTTCACTATTAACATTTACTTCGACATGATGCAGCACATAACTTACGCATCGAAAGCACCTATGATGACTTCTCCTTCGATTCATATCTTTTACCTCCGAAGCTTTCCACTCTTGCCGTTCGCCATAACCTATTCGTGGAGTAGTTACATTATTCAATGTAAAATTTAATATACATAAATGTTGAGCTAGAAGTTATGGGTAATAGTAACTAGAACTGTGCATATATATGACTAGACTGACATGTATATATAGATTTGGGAACTCAATGCTCCATGATCAATTCTCCTGAATGGGGCTCTGACCTTTAAATTCTGCTAATTTCTCATGACATTAACGCATTTGATGATTTTTAAGGTGAAAACTAGGAGACACACCCAAAATATTTCACTTCTACTTGATGATAGAGAGGTGTGGCCCGTGTCATGATGAAAATGGATCGAGTTCCGGGGTCGGGGGTGTGAAGGTCCGTTGGCCTCTGCGTGTCTGGCTGCCGCTCGAATGATGATCAAGTTGAACGCAATTCCAACGATTGGCACCTCCTGACGGTATTAAACGTTGCTAAGTATACTCTATAATTTACATTTGAATATTAACTTACCATGTCAGTAACTGGGTACCCCCACTTACTTCCCGTAAGGTAGGTGACATACGACATAAATGCAAAGGCCGTGTATAAAACTCCTGACTCCATGACAATCCGAATGGCGTACCGAAGCGGACTTGAATTCTGAGTATGTGTCGTCATTTGGCAATTATATATATACTTCCGAGTTTGACGATCAACTCTCCAAATTTTGGTTACCAGTAAGACTATGGACACATGTAAGAGAATATATAACGCTCTCAGAGAGGCACACGAACTGGTCGTAATGAAATTGATTACGATAGTCAACGTCCAAAATGTTGTCATGAAGGGTGTAATGCTCTTCCCGTGCAGGACCAAGGCGGTAGTATGAATTGTGCATTCAATATACAACATGCGTGTTGAGCATGCAGCGCTTGTCAGCCATAAAATTATTGAGAAGGCGACGACCGGCCAGGATTTATTATGAATGATCCAACACCTATATATCTGCTTCCACAGTGAGAAATTTATTTGATTATTGTAGCTAAAGTGATTTACTAAAACTCCATCTCCAATATGAGCTGTCGCTAGAAAATTGGCCATCTATCCGGTATATCTGGTGAGTACCTGCCGCTGAGTTTGACATTTGAATAAGTGTACCTTAACAACGGGGACCCAAAAAGAAAGATCACTGAAAGCCTCCATCGCACCTCCAGCACTGGTATAAGACACGAACGCCCACATATTGTAGTAAAATCCCATGGTTACGTCAAGGGTAGCCAAGATCAAAAGCAGAATCGCCACAATAACCATAGCCCAGTTGTATTCCCTAAGGCGTTTCCATCGTCCGTCGATCAGAAATAGGTACTGAGCGCAGTAACCACAAGTCACGAGGTACATTCCATAGAGAACACTCTCCATAAACAAACCCCATAGCTGCGCTGCAGTGATAGGAAAAGAGCTAGAGGACATTTTTTGAATGCTCTAGAATAAGGTTGTAGATGGCACGATGCATATTTATGATAAGACGTATGGCTGGACGGAATTAAGCGGAAGGGCTCGGGAGATGCCACCGTGAAGTTCGAGATCGTTGAACTGGTTTATCAGTTATGGACTACGCTTCCCCAGCGCTTGGAGGAAAAGAAAGGAGTGTTTTCAATCTTGGAAGCTTTAGTCCACATATAAACAGGTACCCACGATTGAAACGTGTACCTAAACATCCTTCCAATGGCTATGATCCGCGGCCATCGTTTACACAGCTCTCAGATCGCTAAGAGAGAAGTAGGGATATGTTAGATTCTAAGGTTGCTCTGCAATCTTGATAGGCTGCATGTTTAACAAATCCAGCACAACAAACTTCAATGAGTAGAGACTAATTATAGTGGAGCCTCGAGGCAGAGAAACCATGCTGCATGTACAACGCTTCATCCCTGCATTCCATAATAATTGCTGAGGTGAATGTGATAGTGTGCAGAAGTATGAAGAGAAGGGCCCGGTGACCCGGTGACGGAATGCATGAAAACATCCACTTGTGGATGATTTAGTCAGTACTGAAATTGCACAATAGGGGCACTCACTGTAGCACTTTTTTATTCACTTTGACCCTCATTTTTAGTCACTTTTATCAACATGAATAACCCAAAAGAGAATTTAAAAGTGACCCAAAAGTGGCTACCGTAAATCCCCCTCCGAATTCTCTAAAAGTGGATTCAAAGTGAATCAAAATGAAACCTAGAGGTAGCCTGACATCTCGGCACTTTATTTCCCCAACTAAGAAGATGATATCTGCCTGGCTTCAACACGCACCAGGGTCCACACGCGCCCGCCTCATGTCACATTTTAAATAGACATACCGCCTTTATTACTGTTGACTTGCCTGTTCATGATATAAGCCCAAGTATTTGAGGATATTGGAATTATCATAAATAGAATTGTATAATAATTAGAGAACTATAACTTTTGTACAGTGTAGGAGGCCTTATATGCTCGAATGAGCAGAACACTATATAAAATTTCCTACCAGTCTACCAATACTTATCCATGTACCCATATAGTTCCACAAATATGATCAGTTCGAAAGGCCTTGGGGCACACACAACAGCATACGGGCTCAGGAATCGAACAGGATGTCAGAGTGATCACAACTTATGAGACAGGAGGCAGTATGTATGCTTTGCTTTTGCACTATTGCTGCAGTCCGAGCCTTTGAGGAAGAATTTGGTTTGGTAGGCATAATTTAGAAGGTAAATCAGAAAGGAAGGAGGAGAGTGGGTGCAAGGTGGAAGCAAGTGCTGGTGACGTTGGCTGTGTGGAGTTTGAATTAATCAAGTGCGAAAAGTAATCTAAAAGTGAACGCGTTCGTCATTTTCCGAAAAGTGACTGAAAAGTGCTACCGCGAACGAACCTAATGACTTCTTGTGCATACTAAATGTGAGAGTAGCTGATAAGGAAGCTGTTTGAACTGCTTTGGCCGCAGTGTAGACTGCTCCAGTCGGAGTGTGCTTACTTTTAAGAATGACAGCGTCATTCTTTGTGTATAGTATATACCCCCTTCCAGCACTTCCGATGTGCATCTCGAGTCTAACTAAGCTCTCTACAATATCGTGCTCATATGTATACGTCAGCAGCAATTGCTCTCAGATCATCCTCCCATCATACTAGCACCAATATGGAGTATATCTATTCAGATATTTCTTCGCTGTCTGAATCAATGCGCAATACAGATCCTTACGCACACGGGGATGTAAGTTCATACCCCCATGCAAGCTCAATGGTGGATCTCCAGTTTTCTCGTTGATAGAACATCGAAAGACATCAAATTGTCTCTCCAATGCATTTCATCTGAAGTTGGCAAAAATAAAATACTGGTTTTTTACAATTGCACATGAAATTTCTCTCTGCGACACTTGACATACGTCGGCTATACTAAGAACCCTCCTTTTTACTTCCTACTCCCTAATATATTGATAAATAGATCAAGCCTTGGGGCTTGAAAACCCAGTTTCTGGACGGTAACAGTTGAACCTCATATTTCCCTTAGCTAGTTGAAAAGTAAGATCAATTAAGATATAACATGAAAACATGAAATCTTTACCTATGGTTTTACAGCAAACCGGTTTGGCCTTGCTACAAACAATATTTGTGTCAGTTATTTGCTCTACCGTCTATTGAGATAGCTATCTCTGGCTTACCAGGTACTGAAGTCCGTAGTTGGTTGGCAGGTTAATCCTGCGGGAAAGTCGACTGCAGCGTCGGGAACAGCATTCTTCTTCGCAGCATCGAATACGGGTTTGGTGTTGTCTTCTACAGTGGTGATCGACTGGCAGCACACAGCTTTGGAAGTAGCTGGGCACAGAGTAGCAGCAGACTCGCGTGCAGTAACAACTGTGGCGACGGCACAGAGGGTAGTGAGGAGAGTGTATTTCATTGTGGATTGCTTGGTGAGAGAATGGGTGTTTGGTGCTGTTCAAGACTGGGACCACTGACTTCTTTTATATTGTTTCAAGTTTCACTGGTTCTGAGTCCTACGACTAAGCTAGATGATCTAGCCGCGATATCTAACATCAGTATATACAACTAAACGAGACTTTTGGACTCTAATAATCATCAAAAGCCGTTTATCTCCCAACATGAGTTCAAAGATGGTGAAGTTCCACTCATCAACATGTGAAATTATTTTAGAAGAAAGGGATTAGTTTCACAGCAAGCATGGAAATAGTGGACGACGACGGAAGTTGGACCCTGATTTTGTTTTTGCAGGGTTTGCACAGCCACGGAAATCTTTCTAAAAGATGATTAACCATTAGACGCGTTACACTGTAGTTCCTTTTGCTTAAACTCTAGAGAATGTATTTTAACCTATTTCGAATTGTATATAGTAAGAGCTATTATGCAGCCTCAGGATATTCAGGCTAACGATTAAGAGACAGACAATGACTTTTCGGATGTCTATGTCTGTCCAATTTTCCGATGCAAAGAAGCGACGAATCGAAACACATGATATAGGCGAATTGATACCAAAATTCTCCCTAGGCTATATTCAGCTATTTCAGAGGAGTTACGACGGCATTTCCCTGTGTAAGAAGGTGTCAGTAAAATCATAAGCAGCATAGACCTGAATTTTCCAGCAGACATATCACTCCATAATCCAAGAAGAAGAACAATCGTAATTAAACGCGGATTCTTCTGGACTGCAGGACCCGCTTTTTAGACGCTCAGAGAAATGTAATACTACGGATAAGCTGATGTGCCTTCGAAGGGCATTTTCAGGTGACCAAAACATGCTAACTTAAAATTGGTGACAATCTAACTTCTCAGTTGAACGCCAAGGATATAAAAGCCGAGCGGGCAGAGCCTTTTTCAACAGCAAATACTCCAACTTAAAGCTTTCGCTACTCATATATCGGTTATACAATGCTCTTCAAAGCTATCATCACTGCTCTTGCCGCTGTAGTCGCAGTTTCTGGTACCTATTCTTCTTTTCTTAAGAAGCATCTACTTATACTCGTATCTTTGATAGCTGTACCATTCCATTCCATTGTGATAAATGGAACTGCGATTCATGATCGGGCTGTAAGACATTGTTTCTTGGGCTATATAATATTATACTGAAATTAATGCGACCATAGGAGGCAGCTATTAATAGAACTGCGCTGCACCAGCAGTATATGACCTATAACTCAGGCGCTCTCGTTTACCAGGAGGTAAAGCAACTCTATAGCGAAGCGGGATATGCTGCGCTCCACCTCGTTGTCGACACTTATCTTGACAATTTCTATTGGCACAAAGTCTACGAACAGACGAACGACGGAAAGGTTGCTCAGCAGTACAAACTTACCAGTACCACAGGCACTACCATCACCGAAGGATCCGATACAACCGTTAAGATGGGACTTGCCGCAGAATTTGAAGGGATTGGTCTCGAATTTGGAATTGAGGCGAAGCAGTTCAGCTCATTAGAAAAGCGCAGTCAGACTGTTAGTGGGATAACTATTGTCATGTACGAAAGTTGTCGCTGACTTTATTATCTTTAGAGTGAGGAGCATACTCTGACAATTGCTCCAGACGAGACAACGTATTTCTTCCAGCGCAGATACAACTACCGCACCAATGTATGGCTTCTCAGCGACCAGAGCGGCGTAGAAGCGGCGGTGAATTCAGGCTCAGACCTCTTGGGCTCGAGTTTCCGTAGCCAGGTGCTCAGCAACGAGTATGTAACACGGACTGATCCTCTGTCCGGGTCAACACCATTGACGGACTTGAAGACCACGGCATCGCAGACATATAACAACAATTCGATGCCAAAGCGATCTTACGGAGACCTTGTCAGTGCTGCGCAGAGTGCCGCCTATAATTACTTTGCTGGATTTTGAAACAAAGAACTTGTTGACTGATGTCTTGACGATTCAGTGGTGTAGTTATATGTTAGTACACGTATTTTTTGGAAATATCATCGTCGCGTTGTATATGTCATGCTGTGAAATTATTAATGTGTGGTATTAAATGAAAATACAGGCTAAGAATCGTATTCCAGTTGTACGCACATGCACATGATAAGTTGGGGCCCCTTTTGTATTTCTCTTGAAAATCCACTGCCGGCACCTACCATGCTTGCAGAATGAGAGGAGAAACAGCATAGGTAGAATTCTACGGGAAACGTGATCATTCGATGTTACCTACAAACGGTCAAAGTATACGATCTGCTCTTCTCTACCAACAGCAGATTGCATTGGACCTTTATTCCGATATCGATAGCTGATGACTCCACTCTTTACGACATTAGGCCATATATCACAGCCAAAGAAACTGTTAGTAAACGGAATAGGTCCCCCGTCTAAAACCATGTCCTCAACCTTCCTCCTAATGCTCGGGTCTAAAAACACGTTTCGTATCCAAGTTCGCAGTGACGTTCTACATGGAGGGGTACACGGTGAGTAAGGCATCCGATTGATATAGTGGTGAAAATTGTGGTTCAGATGGCTAGTACTCGTTGTGGACAAGCGCCAAGTGGTAGATGTTGAACCTGTGGTACTCGTACTAGACGACCAGTTCTTCGACGTCAAATTGATGACAGACAACGAACTTCGATGACGAACTTCAGTTTGGTGAAGGCAGAGCCAGCCGTTCCGTTCACCCCCACATAGCCAACGTCCATCAACTGAGAATGTGGCCGGTCGAATAGGAACACGGCAATTGAAGGTTGGATTTCGAAGAGTATGGATAGGGCACTGGAGGTCAAAATGAAGACTCTCCAAGCATTGGAGGATCTGATAGATGTTCGAACGTGGACTTGAGTATCTGTTGGACCTTGGAAAAAGCTTCGCTGAATGCGTTGGGCACTATATATTGGAGGGTGCAGGGCTTATGAACTCCGGAACGCCCGTTAATTTAATTATATAACCAAACGAGTTAAATCCAGTGAGTAATCGACAGGAAGAAATCACATGCCAATGTCTATTCATCCAAGCATTCCTACACAGAGCCAATTGTCCTCCTCCTTGTTCAATTGAAATCGAAACATAAATGGCGCCCCGTGGACCATCGATATCCTGTGCATTTGCGGCGAGTTGAGCTCAACAAGCATATAAGAGTCAACTGAAACGATGATCAAAGGAAATGTGCATGAAAGGGCGATATGCAAGCGGAAACGGACGTTGATTTTAATCGCGCTCGTCGTCAGGATGGCTCTGTATTAGTAATTGGATTAGTGATTCATAATAATGCAGATAGTAGTAGAACTTACTACATATACTACTAGTGTATGGCCAGTAACGGACCTGCGGGTTATGGTAAGCAAATCCTAGCCCACCGCGTTGGTGGATAGTTGGCATTATGGGTGATAACGGCTGGACTGCTGACATCAAACTGATACTGATCATAACTTCCCAGAATTGCAGAAAGTCACAGTAAATCTGTAATCTATCAATCAGAGCTAACACGAAGTATATACAGCATATGTTATCAATTCGGCCTACGAGATATATTTCCTCTTCTCTAGAAGTAACAGGGAAGGGAAAGGGATCAACGATATGTAACCATCACTACTTAATCATAAAATACAAGGGCTCTTAATTCGATTGACTCCCGCGGTGGCGTGTCTGGAGGTGTAGTAGGATCTTCGAAAGCTGTGTGCGGAGTGAACACTGCAACGCTCCCATCCTGAATGGAATCAGCGCTAAAATAAATAAACTGAGTTACAAACGAAAGTATATCAGTATATTTAAATACGGCTTACCATTTAATGAGCACGAGCTCATCAGGCGTCATCCCACGAAGATACTTCCATTTATGTTCTGGGTTGTACTTAACTCCCAACGTTTCACCCTCCCGGTCTGGGTAAATCAACGCGACAGGCAGTATATCCTTTTCAGCGTCAACACTTCGATAGTCGCATAGTGCCAAAGGCCAGTCCAGGGCAGCATGACTTATGGGGCGCCACAGGTTGATAATTTGGAAACGACGCTGGAGGAGAGCCGGTACGTCGGAAGGCGGGAGATGACGATGTACGCGAGCGACCGAAGCAGCTATACTTTGGTCGACGTGAGCAAAGGATGCAGGTTGTCGAAGTTTCGGGTCCCTTCCGTCTTGGCCTGGTCGTCTACGACGAACAGCTAGTGATAGTTTAAGTCAGAAGATCACGTACATCATGAGGACTTATTTCGAAAATCTACACACTATGGTCGAATAGCACAACTCTGGTTGCACCAGTGAGTTTCTTGATCAACTCGATACTCTCTGGGTAGTATTCCCTCTCGATTTCTGCGTCATCGGTAAAGGAAGTGTGTTTCGCGGGAGAGTTGAAGAACTGGAAACCGGCGGTGTCGAGAGTGACAGATTCTTCCTTTCCACGAACATTCTCGATTACCATGTTCTTTGGGATGTTATCATAGTTCTTCTCCTTCTCTCCTTTCTCGAGATTGACGCTAACTCTTCCATAGGCTCTAGCTCCATCAGGAGGAGGAACGAGGTAATTGATGGTTGCGGGGGTTGTGGTTGGGTTTAAAGCGATAGTCATGGTGTGAAGAGTAGATTTACTAGCTTGGTGAATTAAATCACCCTTTGAGTATACTTACTCTATATAGTCCTTGTGGGACGATACAACCTTCCCATATCACTTCATAACTTGATAACTTTGCGTGCTCAGCTTACTAGGCTGATGACAAATTTCCGATGGCAGATGACTGTACCTGCCTTATATGCTGAAGTAATTGACGGATACTCTACCGAAGTCAAGAGAATCCGACCCCTACATTTAGATGTGATAGGGAGAGTAAGAGCAAAGGCGCTCGAGAGCTAGTGACTAACAGTTCTCCGCATCAATAACCCCTCTTGGTGTGATTTCAAATGTAACAGACAATACTATTGGGAGGCTGGACCGAGATGTTTGTCAAGAAACTGAATGCACGGCAAGAATTCTTTGGGGACCATTCTTAGTAGATATGTCATGTGTCATAAGAGGGACAGAGAAGGAGGGAAAAGCCTACGAAAAAGGGTAAATATTTGATGGGATTTGTCAGCGATAAGGGAAGGCAAGGAGGACAACGATGACAATGAACTCGAACCTCGATATAACCCCCTTGGTCTCCCCAACTATGACATCACGTGATGTTATACCCAATCACCGATGGCTGAGAGACGCAAGTTGATGTCAGTGCTGTCAGTGTGCATCGACGAAAAAAACCTATGCAAAGGAGCTTCAGCACAGCCAAGGCAGTATAGATATTATCTATCCTTTTGTTAAATGAACTACAAATTCTACTGCATAATTCAATGTGAGGCTATGAGATATATTTTCAAAGCATTATTCAATATCTTACAGTGGTATAAGTGTTCATATTGCTTGCTCTCATTGATGTCCCTCCAATATTTTCACCATCTTGCACGCCAATGTCCAAAAGCTCATTGTAAGGCTGCCCTGATATTGCTATTGCATGAGAAAACTGACCACGACACACAGAATGAGGTGGATGGGTGAACAAATAGTATTTGGATGTATATCAACGTAATTAGGTGTACTAAATGACATTACATACTATCGATTTTGGCATCGGTAGGTACCCTCACATTGAAGTTGAAGACGAGGTTGACAGCTGCGCACGCGTTGAAGGTGGAGGGTGGGGTGAATGGAGAGGTGGGGGATGGTGGCTGTGATCGCGTTGAAGATGGAGGATGGATCGTGACTGCGCTCGTGGGGTGGAGTTGGGGACGGGTGGCTTTGCTCACTTTGAATGCGGAGGCAAGGGTGAGTGGCTTCACTCGTGTCCACGTCGTTGGATGGCTGTTGGTGGTCGTGGTCGTGCTAGAGGCGGTGTAGCATGGCTGCCATGAGCCTCAGTACCTGGAGTTGGAGGGATGCGCCCGTGTTGAGGGGGTGATGGGGTGGGGGGTAGCGCTCATCTTGGCATCCATTGAAAGGAGGTAGGGGTGGCGGATGCATTTGTGTTAACGGTGGTGGTGGGGATGGAGGGCAGCGCACACATTGAGGATGGCTGCGCTCCCGTTGAAGGTGGCTATGCATGCGTTGAAGGTGGAGGTGGGAGTGAGTGTCTGCGTTAGATGGAGGTGGAAATGACGACGTACGTGTTTCGGGTGGAGGAGGGCATCAGTGTTGGCAAGGGTTGGTGGGGATGCTGCTCACCTCCTTACAGGCTAACTACCCACCTTCATTCTCATTCTCCCTCCCTCATGTCCTCGTCCTCTACCATAACCTCTGCTCTATGTCTTGACCTATCCACCGCCTACCACTCTTCGCTGTTTATACGTGTTCCAACGTTCGTGTTCGTGGCATTCAGGGCGATGTGTAAGGTGAGGCAAACACTGGCCCACATGTCTGCTCGCAAGGAGGGGCGCGCAGTGCGATTAGCTCTGTATCGTATATTAATGAGTAAAAAAGAATATATATAATAAAACGAACATTTACTTCGTTGTGGGGGATAGGAAGAGCTCAAAGACGGGGACGAAAAGAACTTCAACGAACATATTTTATAAATATCACGTGCAATACTTCCGAAAAAGGAAAGTCATAGTGGGGGAGACCAAGGGGACCTGCCTTCCCCGTTTACCACTTCCCATTTCCATCTTGTAGTTGTCGCCATATTCTTTTCAAGTCTCCTTTATTCATCTTCCTCATCGTCATCTCTTTCTTCCTTTGGATGCTGTCCTCCTTCCGTTTGTCTTGATACTCTTGCAAATGGCTAACGACGTCCTCCATCTAGCCCCCTAGCATATCCTCACTTCAACACAGTGTTGAGAACGCCAATTGTATTATTACAGGAAGCTTCAGACCGTTACAAGATTTAATTCCAACGATTAAGAATGGTGTAGCGCGGCAGAGGAAGAACTCAGTTGAAGAGCTGAGATTCGGCGGGTGCTGCGTGTTAGTGGTGATAGCTGCATATCGACGGGGAAGTTGGTGGTATCTAGCCCTTAGTAGCGTCGACAAATGCTGAGCAGCTGGCACCATGACGTTTGGAAGCCTGGAGCTATGTCTGGCGCAACATATTCAGATTCTGGGGTTGAGAGAAAAATACGTATCCATGGGTTACGACATCGTTGATGAGTGTATATTTTCGGTTCAATATCATCTCTTCGTCTCTCTCCGCCTTCCACTCTTCGCAGATCTCTTTGCGGCGAGGTTGGCTGAATCATCCGCAAACGAGCTCATCTACTCCTTTACCCGTGACTATTTAGGAGCCTGATGTTTTGACTTAGGCTATCAACATTCTCTACGCTGCCTCATACACCGCAACCAGTTATACCCAACCTCACTTGGCATTCGCATGCAAGACTTCGTAGCAGAATTCATTTCATAAGCTCATACTCTTCCAGACAGAAATTAAATAATGTACGGTCATATGAAAGTATCAAGGCATCATTCTAAGCGAATAAATTATGCGAGAATGATTTCTTTCCACAACAGCCCTTTACCCATCGCCTGCTTCAGCTCATGCCTATCGATAGATCCGATAGAAACCCGCTCTGCCCAATCTCCATGCCACTCGATTAACATAACCATGTACTTCCATCCAGGTTCTTCATCATAAGTATAGTTTTCTGCCCTCTCATCACGCCCTTCGCACAGAAGGATAAATTCGTGTGTTCCTCCGACGTTTCCATCGATGGAACACCATTCCGAAGTCAAATCCAAAGTCCCTAGTTCGCGCGATGAATCACGACCAAAGATACCGAGACGAGGAGGCCTATTAGCGGGACCTGGCTTAGCCACGCTTTTTGCGGGCTTAATGCTGAGCATGACAGAAACTGTCCAAAATTGCAGAAAGCCAGATCCAGGTGTAGGGTTAAGAGTATCTTTGTAATACTCCGGTGCGCCATCTAGCATTCTATCAGACGGTAAAGTCTTCGAACAATCAAATGGGAAACGATCCCGTACACGACCACCGTAGAAATTCGTAGCTTGAGAGCGAGTTTTAGACCGTCAATCATTTTTGTTTTTTCTAGGTGGGAGAATGGGAATGCATTTGGTCGAATCATGGGTGAGGCGGTGGTACCAAATGATCCAGGTACGTGTTTGTTGTGCTCCGTGGATTTTATCGAGTCTACGAGTATACCAATCCCACATCCTCGGCCATGACTGACCAATCCATCCAGACCATGACCAACTCGGTGCTAGCTTTCGACGCTTTTGATGCTCTAGTGGATACCACAGCAAGAACCAATCGAAATAGATACTAGGTATTCCGTGGCAGAGATTTGTCTTTAGCTCGCTCTGAAAATAACGAGCAAGTCCAGCAAAAGCATTATAAATATCTGATTCAAAAGTAAGGGAAAGTTCTGAATAGGATTGGATCAGTCCTTCAAAATTTGCGATATCGTTGGTTTCCGGGGCTTTTAGCTGTTTCGATACGATACGTTTATCTTCGCAGACCACGTCCTCGCGCCATTCATGCGCCTGTCCGCAGCTGAAAACAACCTGTCCTCCAATGAAGATAAGACTTCGGCTGGTAAATTGCCGTTCTTGGAAGCTAGTGGTTATTATGAATGAACATTTTCGAAAAGTGAATACATTGCATAACTCACGTCCAAGCCCTTGTGTAATAAACAACGTCATCGACGCAATCCTCATATGTGGTCTTGTAAGCGAGCCTAAATCCAGGCATAATCTCTTCTATTGCCTGGCGCTCTCCTCGAGTCCCTGGTCGAACACCAGGAAGACCAGAATTCGCATCTTTTCCTGATGCCGCCATAATGGTCACGAAAGCACCCCCATATACAACATCCATCTTGGCGATCGCGTCTGCTTTCGAACCTGTCTCGTCGTCCTGAACGATGCACAGACAGTCGACCCATAAGTACTGTAAACCAATTTCTCGCACAACCTGCATGGCATCTCGGATTGTCATGGGAATTCTATCATAAAATTCTGGACGAAGCAATGCGCCAGGTTTCTCCAATTCATTGACGGTATTGGAGAGTGTCCTGAGGAAATTGGCCTTCTTCCCCCACACATAGCTCAATGATACATATCGACACTGAGGTGGACCAAAGGACGAGGCAATTGGAGTCGACGTCCACGAGACGAAAGGAAGGAATTTCATCGGCAGGATTTGTGATTTTATGATTCAACAATTTCGATTTATTGCACGAATCCCCATGATAGCTTTTGCATAGAGAAAGCCAGTTACGTACAATACTAAAGTCAATGCTGTCGTCGCGAATGAGACGGGCAAATAAGGCCTGAGGTCGGTGGGCGAGTCGTTGGCTAGTAAGGTGATTTCGGGAAATAAATTGAGACTTTTAGAGTCAAGATAGTCCTCTTCACTCTTTTTTGCGGAGGGATTTAAAGTGCGGATTTGGGGAATGTGATTCCACGGTTCGTCAACGTCGGGTATGATGCCATCTGTATTCCAGCTCATAACAACCGAAACATCCTTTCTGTCCTCCTTGTCAGGTACCTCTTCACCCCCAAGTGCAACAAGAACCAATCGACAGAATGGACAATGGGATCTGCTACGAATAGCCCTTATAGTGCCCATGTTTATATCCGGGTCATCGGGTTTGTTTCGCTTTTTCTTGTTACTAGGAAGCACGACGAATCGTTTCGGAGAAAGTTTAAGGTCTTTGCAGACATTACAGAGACTATCTGTAGGTGATGCGATACTACGGGCAATAGGAAGAAGAGGAGGGGCGGCAATACGTTTGTCTTCGTCCGATTCAGAGCCATCTGTATCACTGGACGCACCACTGCTTGGAACGGACTCCCAGTCCGAATCATCCTCTTGGTCCTCGAGGATTACAACCGACTCAGCGATGGCTAGAGACATGATAAAAGAGCTATATAACTTCGAGTTGGAGAGGAGTGTGCCTAATAAAATAACGGGGGGCTTATCAATTCGATCTTCAATTCCCAGATCCTTATGGATGCTCTATTTCGATAAACGCTCATTATTCTTCCCAAGCGCTTCAACAGGAGCTATAAGTACAATGGTAAGTTATTCCTATGGCATCCATTGACAGGATGAATTGATTGGAAACATGTCTTTGGAACATAAAGACGCTGTACATGCGCATGTTTGTGCTCAAGTCTATAGAATACATCCAAAATCCAGCGGATAGCGCTATGTATGGTCTAACATCCATAGCACTAATCAGCCCCAATTATGAAAATTATAGAGTTTAAGTGTTATGGAGTTTTGATAAATACAAGCTGATAATATTCTTAAGATATCAATCAGTGAGCAAGAAGGAAAGACATTGGTGAGCACTGTCGAAGCAACGCGGAACAAGATGCCGAATTCATCCAGCCTCGATGGTTCAAGTACCATGACAAGGATCAGTGACAGCGACGAGGAGAGTATAACCTACATGCATAGCAGCGCGGGTGAGTAGAGGATGGATAGAACGTCAAGGATCGAGAAGATCTAGCAGAAAACAGCGATGGCGATACAGATCATGGATTATGATGCAGATGGATACATCGATGAACAACCAATCATTGATTAGAAAGGGTTTATGGAACCCCTGCTATGCATGTCTCGCTCCTCTCGTTCTTACACTTATCCATATGAACAGTATGTCAGAACCACCGCCGCTTTTCATAGCCCATGAATACAGTCTCGTGCGGTAGGCTCCCGATGGCGTCGGCGGTCACACTGGAGAAGATTGTAAAACAAGTGGTGGCGCTATTCCTCGTGAGGAGAGTTGGAACTGTACGGGGATCATTATGATAGTCGTTGTAAACGTCTGGCTTGTGTGATATTCAGGATGGACAGAAATAGTGGGATGTCGGTGAAACTATAGCCAAAGTGGCCCTCCGCAGGATGCGACTTGGTTATGTATAATCAATGAAGGATGATATGAAGAGAAGAAGCAACAGCGACGTGGACCAGGGTTGCGACAAGTCTTGATCCAAGAGCATGCGGATTCGGAGACTCGTATGCAGATACGAGTCGTGTACACTTTACTCGGAGGAGGCAAAGTACATATACGAAGACGGGGCGTTGATAATGCATGTAGGTTGTTTAACGTAATTTAGGCACCTACATAGAGGAAGGCGCCGACATGGGAGAAGGAGCCGAAGAGAGTTTGTATGATGATCGACTTGCAAACTCTTGCTTTTTTGTCTTCTCGTATTCACCAATTTGCTTCCTACAACAAATCTGCTGCTGCCTCTCCATACACCCAATGTTCCTCAAGTCCAAAACCTCGATGCCATATTCCCCCAAATTGCTTGCAGTACTCCTCCTGGTGGTGTTTAAAACGTCGCGATGATGGGCATGCTCAAGTTCCAAGAAGGATTCCGAGGCTTTGTTTGAACCATGACATGGACCATTGTTGGAGTTGTGGATGGAGGACAAAATGTTGATGGAAGACGAGGTGTTGATGGAAGGTGAGGTTTCGACGGCTTGGGACAAGCTCATCAACTACCTCGTGAACGACGAGCATGTCGAGCCTACTGACGATAAAGGCGCCTGTATGGGGTTCGATGAACAATTTTTACGACAGAAGAGCGTGGTAAACATAGTAAGGAAGACGAACCATGGAAAGAAGAGGTCCAAGAACAGAAGTATGCACATATGCAAGTAGTGGAGTGTAAAAGCAGAAAGATGCAACGTTGACGAGGATAGCAGTGTTATTGTGAGACGCTAGGTCGACAAAGAGGAATGTGTTGATGTGAAGGAACGCATCCACTTCTATATCACCAGAGACGCGTGCAGGTGCACTAAGTTGAGATGCCAGATGCCAGGTGTTGTTGTCAACGGGACATGAGAGGTCTCCACTGATGCGTGACGAGTGGTGTTGCTACAACCGGTGCTGCTATCGTACGGATAGGCGTGCGCCATGCTGGTACGGCGTGGGAGCGGCATACTTGTAAATTATAGGCTGATAAGGACAGCGACGCAGCGAAGACGCATGGTACGACAACCAAAATCGTATACCAGATTTTGGACGATGCGGTGCCGCATCAAATGCTCTACATATGTGGTTGTATTTGAAATGAGTAATCGCTGTTGTGGATGTGTTTGGTTCCAAAGCTCTTGAACAAATTGGGGAATGCGACGAATGTAGGTTACGTTTCCGTCTCCCTTTTCAATTTTCAAATGCTGCTTCAAGTTCTGTAACTCGCGATGCACTCCTGATTCTCGCTGCCTTCAACGAGAAGGCATACTTGGTGCTCGATGATTCTGATATTGAGTATAGATTGAGCAGCGAATGTGCCGACGAATGAATCTGTACATCGTATGCCGTCTCCTTCCATCCTTTAGAGCTTACAATGTTGAAGAAGGGTTTTTTGCAACAATTGCCCTCATTATATTGTCGCAGCGGCAAAGTACATTGAGCTGAAGTGCTTAATGGTGGCGGCCCAGGCTGGTGGATTAAGGTGACAATGGTCTGTGCGAATAGACAAGAGAATCCTCTCTCTATGAATCGGGTGACGATAAGAATCGGAGAGACGGGTAGATGTGGTAGCGAAGGGGCATGCATGCACTGGTGGAGGACGCAAAGAATCAAGTCGCGCCGGGGATATAAAGGGCAGAGGTTTTCAAAGTGAACGTTTTGAATGGTGAGAGAATCAGGCGATGACGATCACGCAGGTTGAGAATAGCCTTCTTCTTCCAACCATATCGTAGTTCATCCACTCCACCAGCGATTGGACTTGTCCTATGACAAGGACTCGTATGGGGAAGGGACGCGGTTGAAATCAGCGTTGTTGATTCATAACAGGCAGTAGGTTTAGGGATTCATATTGATCTGCTCCGCAGTGTAAAACGCTGAAGTATTTCAAACCCAACTACGCGATCAGCTGGCAATTCAATAAAGATAGCTTATGGTGCCTTCCCGAGCCCTATGAGCCTTCAGAAGGAGTGCTGTTGGGTATTGATGCCCTTAAGCAGCGAGTAATGGGAGAAAGAGCTGTCAACGCCGCATTGGATGGTATGCGACGTTTGGTCGCTGTACCACGCGTCCACTCCGTGTCACCGTTCTTAACATCGTATAATTTTGATGTATGCTACTTCCACGCTGCATCAGACCGCCAGCTCCTCCTATCCCATCGACAACATCTGGCGTCTGGCATCTGATCCCAGTGTATCTATGCGGCTTTCATGGCATAGAGGTGTAGAAAGAGTGTATCCAGCTGTCATTTGGGATGGAATGGTCAAACGAGAGAGTGAGAACAAAATCAGGAAGAAAGAGGGATATGTATCCTCAGGTGCAGTTGGAGGATAAAGAACGGGAAAGAGGCGAATGGCCGGATTGGCATAAGGACCATGAAGCATCTACGAAAAAACGCACGGTTTTCTTCCCCGTCGGAGGCCCTTGCTAGTGGCGATACATTCCTTCAGATCACCACGTTCTTCCTTGTCGAAGCCAACATCTCACAATACCACTATTACCCTCGTCAGCAGAGCATATCCCTTTGTTTGCGCTGCTTAAGTATGTGCGTACTCTCTTCACGGATCTCTTCTTTCTTTTGTTTGTTTTCAACAATATGTTTATGCGGGTCTTTTGTCGTAGCGATTGTTCCCAATCTTGATACAGAGACACTTATCATCAATAGGCTCGACGTGCTCATCGTCCATGGGACCCTATGCCAGTCGGCAAGCTTACTCCCAAGTCGTCGACACCTCCATCCACAACTCTGAGAATGCTCCACGTCGTGGTTCAAGCAGAGCCTCGGAATCCTTCGTTGAGCTAGGGCATGTTCACCATTGCGGCGTTATGACCACTACTAGGAGGAATATTGTAAGCGGTTTTGAGAGCAAGTGTTGGATTGGTTTTGGACTTCAGGAACGTTGGGTGTGGGGGGAGGGGCACCGCTTTTGTTATATGAAACAGATCGGTGAATGACAGAGGACGAAGAAGCTAGAGCATGCAAAGCGACCCTCATCCAAGTTCTCATCGGCCTTTTCTCATGCTTCCACATCGATGCCTCCCTCTACATCGATGCTTTGGTCTGTGTTAACGACCTCCATGCATCACCATTGTCCTGCAATCACCAGTGCATCAACGTCTCGCCTTCCTGTTCTTCGCCTCCTGCAGGTGCAAGTGTATACGACTCGTTACATTCGTATGAGTCTCTGGACCTACATGCTCCCGGGCCAAGATTTATCGAAGCGCTTGTCCGTCCTCATTGGTCCAACGTCCCTCGCCACGAGAACCAGAATTATCACTTGTCTTATATTCCTCTCCAGTCTGACCACCACTACTATCTGGAACCTAGCATACGAGAATGTTTATGAGCAATGGAGAACGATGGCACTTCTGACTTGCTATTTAGATGGAGGAGTGTCGGAGCGACAAGAGGAAGAGGGGTATAGCAAGGGTTTCGTAAACTCTTTGTGTTCAACTCATGTCTCTTTCGTCGATGCATGTATTTGCGTCACTATCTATGGCCCATGTCACTATCGCATCTTTATACTACGCCTCCTCGAACCCCGACATTCCACTCGCATCCTACTCACCCTCACTGTTATGTGTGTCGGTATACCTTGTCGTGGCGCTTAAACAGACGCTGGACGAGCCCTCAACTGGTTGCTCACTGATGTTATGTCGGTAATATTCAGTTTTATATATCTATAATCATCGAATTTCTTTTATAATTGGCGCTGATTGGTACTCTGGATCCAGGATCATACATAGCACCGTTCATGGGATTTTAGACACGTCCGATGGTTCGAACACCAACATGCGCATGTAGATCGCCTTTATGTTCGGAAGATATGTCTGGTCAATGTATCCTGTCAACGCGTGTCAAATGAAGAGCTCAATAGGTGTCGTCGGATCAAATTTAGGTACATCTCCTGATGGGGCGCTACAGAAGAGTGATGAGCGCTTATTAGAACTGAGTACGTATAAAGATCTATCATAACGATCGAGTCGATAAGCTCCCCGTTATTTAACTATTCACTCTTCTCTAGCTTGAAGTTATATAACTCTTTTATCATGTCTTCGGCCACCGCAGATTCTGCAGCAATCCAGAAGGACCAAGGGGTCGATCCGGACTGGGAACCCGTTCCAAATAGTAGTACATCTAATACTAATGGCTCTAAATCAGATCAGGACACGCGTATTGCGGCCCCTCCTCTTCTTCCTATTGCCCACAGTCTCATATCCCCTACCGATAGTCTCTGTGATGTCTGCAAAGGGCTCGATCTTTCTCCCCATCGATTTGTCGTGCTTCCAAGTGACAACGAAACACAAAACAAAACTGATGACCCGAATATAAACATGGGCACTGTAAAGGCTATTCGTAGCAGAACCCAGTGCCCATTCTGTCGGCTTGTCCTTGTTGCGCTTGGGGGTAAAGAGATACCTGATGAAAAGGACGGAAAGGACGTTGAGGTTATTATGAGCTGGAGTACAGATGGCATCATCCCCGACGTTAACCAACCGTGGAATCACATTCCGCAAATCCGCACTTTACATCCCTACGTACGAAAGTGTGAAGGTGAGTATGTTGTGTCCAGAAGGTTTAACGTATTCCCCGAAATCACCTTACTAGCCAACGACTCGCCCACCGACCTCACAGCCTTCTTCGTTCGTCCCATTGAGGACAACAACATTGATTTTAGTGTCGTCCGAAACTGGCTCTCGCTATGCAAACTTTATCATGGAGAATCGTGCAATAAATCAAAGTTGTTGGATCATAAAATCGCAAATCCACCGAATGAAATTCCTTCTTTTCGTTTGATAGATGTGGACTCCAATTGCCTCGTGCTTGGTCCACCTCACTGTCAATATGCAGCGTTGAGCTATGTATGGGGGAAGAGGGCCGATTTCCTCAGGACACTCTCCGATACTGTTAACGAATTGGAGAAACCTGGGGCATTGCTTCGTCCAGAATTTTATGATAGAATTCCTATGACAATCCGAGATGCTATGCAAGTTGTCCGAGAAATTGGTTTACGGTACTTATGGGTTGACTGTCTGTGCATCGTTCAGGATGACAAGAAAGGTTCTCAAGCAGATGCAATCGCCAAGATGGATCTTGTGTACGGCGGGGCTTTTGTGACAATTATGGCAGCGTCAGCAATTGATGCAAATGCTGGTCTTCCCGGTGTTCGTCCAGGGACTCGGGGAGAATGTCAGTCGATAGAAGAGATTATGCCTGGATTTAGGCTCGCTTTCAAACCCAAATATCAGGATCACACTAAAGACGCTGTGTATTACACAAGAGCGTGGACGTGCGTCATGCAATTCATTCACTTATTGAGAAAGCTCATTTATAATGACGACTAGATTCCAAGAACGACAATTCGCTAGTCGGGCTCTTCTCTTCATAGGAGGACAAGTTGTTTTCAACTGCGGACAAGTAGATCAATGGCGCGAAGATGTGGTCTGCGAAGATAAACGTATCGTATCGAAACAGCTGAAGGCTCCGGGAACTAACGACATCGGAACCTTCGAGGAACTGATTCAAAACTATTCGGAACTTTCCCTTTCTTATGAATTTGATATCTACAATGCATTCGCCGGTCTCTCTCGCTATTTTCAGAGCGAGCTGAAGACAGATCTATGTCACGGGATTCCTATATTTATTTCGATTGGTTCTTGCTGTGGTATCCATCACGCGAACCACATCGTCGAAAACTGGCACCGAGTTGGTCGTGGTCCGGGTGGATCGGTTCATGGCCGAGGATATGGGATTGGTATACTCGTAAAATCGATAAAATTCATGGGGCGCAACGGACACGTACCTGGATCATTTGGTACCACCGCCTCGCCCATAATTCGACCAAATGTGTTCCCATTCTCCCACCCAAGAAAAACGAAGATGATGAACAGTCTAAAACTCGCTCTCAAGCTACGAACTTCTATGGCGGCCGTGTACGAGACCGGTTCCCATTTGACTGTTCAAAGACTTTGCCATCCGATCGAACGCTAGATGGCGCGCCGGATTATTACAAAGATACTCTTAGCTCTACACCTGGGTCTGGCTTCCTGCAATTCTGGACAGTTTCTGTCATGCTCAGCATTAAGCCTGCGACGAGCCCAGCTAAGCCAGGTCCAGATAATAAATGTCTTCGTCTCGGTATCTTTGGTCGTGATTCAGAGCGTGAGCTTGGGACTTTGTATTTGACTTCGGAATGGTGTGCCATCGACGGAAATGTTGGAGGAACACACGAATTTATCCTTCTGTGCGAAGGGCGTGATGTAAGGGCAGAAAACTATACTTATGACGAAGAACCTGGATGGAAGTACATGGTTATGTTAATCGAGTGGCACGGTGATTGGGCAGAGCGGGTTTCTATCGGATCTATCGATAGGCATGAGCTGAATCAGGCAATGGGTGATGGACCGGTGTGGAAAGAAATTATCCTCGCATAGAAGATAATCTGTTCGCTTAAAACGATATTTTGATAATTTCAGATGATACTTTGCAATGTCTAATTTCCGTCCGGAAAAGCATGAGCTATCATATAATCTCTTTCACGAAGTCTAGCATTCAAAATTAACGATATTTATACTTCTGGCATTATCATAATTGATCATGACAACCGATATTGCAATCTGGGTGCACATACTCATTGTATCTCAGTCCTCTCTCGAATTGAAAGGGGGTTCTCTCTGTCTTTATATGGAAATCCCGGAGATTGGAAGCAGATGCACTGTAATTTTTAATTCTAGGTCTGCCGATAGACGAGGTTGAATTTTACTGTTCTTCGAATACTGCTAGGCGTCAAAGTAAAAAAGACTGAAAGGAATACAAAAGGCTAATCTTATAGAATAGTCAACATTGATTACACTAATTGTTGCAAACATATCATAATGAAAGCGGAGCCTTGACCAAATTCACTACAAAGTCTTGAATATATGTCGTTCCATGTGTTATAGCATTAGAGCTGCTGTGCTAAGATGACTGACTCGGATGTACTGCGATTCTTCCAGATTTGACACAGTTGATAGGTAGTCTTCTCGGGAAAATGGCATACTCAAAACGGTCACTGCTCTGAATGAATGCCAGAGAGAGATTTACATTCAGATATCATCCTTAGAATGTTCCTGTCCTGGATCGAACGATCTTTCTGCGAATACTAAGCTTGCCGCTAGGATGAATATGCATGTGTGGAAATTTAAAGATGCGTTGCGCTACGGGCCCCCTGATTGCAGGTATGTGAGAAAAAATTTACGGAATTTATGATTTAAAGAATTAGAATTAAACTCAAGAGCGATGTAAACCTTTATAGTAAAATTTCGTTGAAAGAGCCTTGCGTGTCAAGCTTCGGGATTAACCGCTGTTATAGCTGTGTTTGGTTCCAAAGCTCTTGGACAAATCGGGGAATGCGACGAATGTCGGTAATGTTTCCTTCTCCCTTTCCAATTTTCAAATGCTACTCCTACAACTTGCAATGCATCCCCTATCCTGGCTACCTTCAAGGAACAGGCATACATAGTGATTGACGATCCCGATTTTGAGTATAGATTAAGCAGCGAACGTGCCGACGAACGAATCTGTACATCGCATGCCGTCTCCTTCTTTCCCTTCTACATACGAGTACTTGTCATAGGGCAAGTGCAATCGCTGATGGGTTGGATGAACTACAACGATTAGAACGAGAAGGTTATTCTCAAACTGCGTCGTCGTCATCGCCTGCTACTCTCACCTTTCCAAACGTTCACTATTGAACACCTCCGTCCTTTGTATCCCCGGCGCGACTTGATCCTCTGCGTCCTCTACCGGTACATCCACGCCCCTTCGCTACCACATCTACCCGTCTCTCCGATTCTCATCGACACCCAATTCGTAGAGAGAGGATTCTCCTGTCTATTCGCAGACCATCGTCACCTTAATGCGCCAGCCTGTGGCCACCGCCATCAAGCACTTCAGCTCGACGCACCTCGCCACTACGGCAATCTGAAGAGGGCACTCGTTGCTCAGCAACATAATACACCGGAGTACGCTGTCTTTTGTGTAGAAGGATTTCTTCGTAGGTGATTGAAGGGACAAGGTGGGTTAGAAGGGCTCGGTGACAAAATAGCAGGAAGAATGACTTAGCAGAGGTAGGGGAGAGCTGCGATGAGCCAGGCAAATTGTAGAATGGGGAGACGACAAATTACCCGACGAGCACAAAGAGGAATAGGGTGTGCCTGATCCCAACTCTGCTCGGTTTTTTTTTATCAAGCTCTCATTCACGTCCTCGCACTCTTTATCTTTCACTCGCCCTCATCATTCTACCTAGACATATCATTCCCGGCAGTATCCTATTCCCACCGCCCCGTCCTTTGGTGGTAATGTGGTTTTGTTTCTGTTCGTAGAACATCCTTGTTCTCCGCAGACCTTCGCTTGCTATCAATGGTACGCTCGTGTCTGTCTTCAGCTGTAAAAACTTACTCATTGCTCATGATATAGATGGGCCTCTCCTCCACGAGTTTGATGTGCTCTTCGTCTGCATATCCGGTGCGCTCGTCGCGCTGACCAGGCTTCCCCATTCCCTCTTCTCAATCATATGGATGAACTGGATTTACTGATCACTTTCTACATCAACGTATTTTGGCGAACAGTGGAAGAGCTCTTTCCAACGAGGTAGCCGTGTATGTTCTTGAGTTGGACTTCTTCAGGCTTTAGACAATAGGAAACTTAAGCATGAATAAGCTTATAGGAGCACAGGGATGGTATGCGCGTGGGTGGGTAGTAGCGGGTTGTGGGCGGCGGTGATGTATCAGGGCGCGGTGTAGTGAGACAACGATGAAGAATAGGCTCATCCTCGTCCATCCCTTGATCAACGGCAGAGTCTTCATCTACATTGATCCCGTCTTCGCCATTGGCTATTCGCATTCTAGAAGAAGAGGAACATTACCACCCACAGTTCATAAGCTCTGTATTAGTAATTGGATTAGTAATTCATAATAATGCAGATAGTAATAGAACGTACTACATAGTACATACACTACTAGTGTATGGGTTGTAACGGACCTACGCGTTATTGTAAACAAATCCTAGCCCACCCAGTTCATGGATGGTTAGCGCTATGGGAGATAATGGCTGGACTGCTGATATCAAACTGATACTGATCATGACTTCCCAGAATTGCAGAAATTTATAGTAAACACGTGTAATCAATCAATCAATCAATGATAGCTGACACGAAGTATATACAGCATATGTTATCAATTCGGCCTACGAGATATATTTCCTCTTCGCTAGAAGTAACAGAGATGGGAAAGAAACCAACGACGTGTAATCATCACTACTTAATCATAAAACACAAGAGCTCTTAATTCAATCGACTCCCGCGGCGGCGTGTCTGGAGGTGTAGTAAGGTCTTCGAAACCCGTGTGCGGAGTGAACACTGCAACGCTCCCATCCTGGATGGAATCAGCACTGAAATAAATAAACTGAGTTACAAACGCGAGCATATCAGTATATTTAAATACTGCTTACCATTTAATGAGCACGAGCTCATCAGGAGTCATCCCACGAAGATACTTCCATTTATGGTTCGGGTTGTATTTAACTCCTAACGTTTCACCCTCCCGGTCTGAGTAGATCAACGCGACAGGCAGTATATCTTTTTCGGTGTCAACACTTCGATAGTCGCATAGTGCCAGAGGCCAGTCCAGGGCAACATGGCTTATGGGGCGCCACAGGTTGATAATTTGGAAACGACGCTGGAGGAGAGCCGGTACTTCAGATGGCGGGAGATGACGATGTACGCGAGCGACCGAAGCAGCTATACTTTGGTCGACGTGAGCTAAGGAGACAGGTTGTCGAAGTTTCGGGTCCCTCCCATCTTGACCTGGTCGTCTACGACGAACAGCTAATGATAGGTTATGTCAGAAGATCATGTATATCGTGAGAGGAATTATTTCGAAAATCTACGCACTATGGTCGAATAGGACAACTCTGGTTGCACCAGTGAGTTTCTTGATCAACTCAATACTCTCTGGGTAGTATTCCCTCTCGATTTCTGCGTCATCTGTAAAGGAGGTGTGTTTGGCAGGAGATTTGAAGAACTGGAAACCAGCTGTGTCGAGAGTGACAGATTCTTCCTTTCCACGAACATTCTCGATTACCATGTTCTTTGGGACACTATCATAATTCTTCTCTTTCTCTCCTTTCTCGAGATCGACGTTTACCCTTCGATACGCTCTAGCTCCATCAGTAGGAGGAATGAAGTAGTTGATGGTGGCAGGGGTTGTAGCTGGGTTTAAAGCGATGGTCATGGTGTGAACAGCAGATTTACTAGCTCGATGAATTGAAACAGCCTTCAAGTACACTTATTCTTTATAGTCCTTGAGGGACGATACAACGTTCCCATATCACTTCATAACTTGATAACTTTGCGTGCTCAGCTTACTAGGCTGATGACAAATTCCCGATGGCAGATGACTGTACCCGCCTCACATGCCGAAGTAATTGACGGATACGCTACCGAGGTCAAGAAAATCCGACCGCTACATTTAGATATGATAGGAAGAGTAAGAGCGAAGGCGCTCGAGAGCTAGTGACTAACGTTCTCCACATCAATAACCCCTCTTGGTGTGATTTCAAATGTAACAGACAATACTATTGGGAGGCCAGACCGAGATGTTTGTCAAGAAATCGAATACACGACGAGGGTTCTTGGAGACCATTCTTAGCAAATGCTATTTTTATCATGTCACGCGTGATCTGTGAAGACAAACACATGATAAACGAACAATTTAATGCCTCAAAGGCCAACGACGGTGGTGGTCTCGAAGGGTTGCTCGAGTTATATTTGGAACATTCTCTAACTTATGAATCAGACATCTGCATATTTTAGCTGGTCTTGCTCGTTATTTTCAGGATGAGCTGAAGGCAAATCTATCTCACGGAATTCCTGACCTCTATTTCGATCGGTTCTTGTTATGGTACTGATTAGAGCAATAACAGCATTGAAAGCTTGTACAAAATCGGCCATGGCCTCAGTGCGTCGGACAGTCATGCCGAGCATGTGAGATTAGTACGATCGCCGAATCGACACAATCCACAATGCGTAACGAACTCGTACTTGGATCACTCGACATCGTCTTGCCCGCGATTCTATTGAATATCTTCCCATTCTCCCAGCCACGAGAAACAAAATGATCTAGAGTCTAAAACATCATCTCAAGCTAGGAACGTCTATGGTGGTCGTGTATTAAAAAGCTTTCCCGTTGACTGCTTGAAGACTTTATCAACAGCTCGAACACTAGATGGCGCAGCAAGACGCTCTTCACTCAATACCTGAACAAATCCGAAATAGGTTCCGATAACAGTCTTCCTTGTCTTTGTATCTTTGGTCGCGATCCACAACGTTAACTTGGTACCATATATTTGACTTAGGAATAGTGTGTGATTAACGGAAGAGCTGATGGAATCTATGAATTCATCCTTCTATGCGACAGCTTGAAGAAAAGGCAGAGGATGATAAATATATCGACGAAGGAAATGATGGGGAACCACATGCGTATGTTGGTCCAGTGGCATGGAGAGTGGACAGAGCGGTGCTTACATCTGATTCATTAACAGACCTAAGTTAAAGCAGATATTAGATGATGGACCTGTACGGGAGGAAATCGCTCTCAATTCCGGCACAGTATTTGGTTCACGATCAACGTTCACTTCGAAATGACGCAGTACATAATTTACGCATTAAAAACTTGTGATGGCTTCTCTTTCGATTCATATTTTATCTCCGAAGCTCTTCGCTCTTGCTGCTTGCCTGATTTCTGATTTGTGGAACAATTACATTACTTAGTGTAAACATTAATATACCATAAGTATCGAGTGGGAACTGTAGAGTAGTAGTACCTAGGATTGGATATGCGTAGGCTGATAAATCCACAAAACTCGACGCTCGCCACGGTCAAGTCTTCTGAAGGGCACTGTGCAGTTTGAATTCTGGTAGTTACTCATGCGATCAACGCACTTGATGGCTTTTGAGGACTATGTGGAAGAGCGCCGTTTGAAAACTGAGAGCCATCCAAAAATCTTTTACTTCTACTTGAGGATAGAGAGGTGTGGCCCGCGTCATGACGAAAATGAATCGAGTTCCAGGATTGGGGACGTGAAGGTTCGCTGGCCTCTGCGTTTCTGGCTGCCGCTCGAATTATGATTAAATTGAAAGCAATACCAACAACTGGCACCTCCTAGAAATGGTAAACGGTGTTGAGTATACTCTAACGATTTATATTTGAATATTAACTTACCATATCAGTAATAGGGTACACCCAGTTACTTCCCGCAAGATAGGAGACATAGGTCATAAATGCAAAAGTCGTGTATAAAACTCCTGACTCCATGATAACCCGAATGGCGTACCGAAGTGGACTTGAATAGCGAGTATGTGTCGTCATTTGGCTATTATAAAGATACTTTCGAGTTTGACGATCAACTCTCCAGATCTTGCTGACCAGTAGGGCTATGGACACGTGTAAGAGAATGTATAACGCTCAAAGAGAGATAGACGAACCGGTTGTAACAAAGTTGATTACGATTGTCAACGTCCAAAATGTTTTCATGAAGGGCGTAATGCTCTTCTCGTGCAGGACCAAGGCGGAAGCATGAACAGTAATTTCGCTATACAAGATACGTATTGCGCATGCGACGCTTGTGAACCATAAAATTATTGAGAAGGCGACGACCAGCCAGGATTTATTATGAACGATCCAACACCTGTATATCTGTTTCCATAATGAGAAATCTATTTGTTTACTGTAGCTAAAGCGATTTACTAAAACTCCATCTCCAATATTAGTAGTGACTAGAACATTGGCGGTCTATCCGGTATACCCAGTGAATACCTGCGGCTCAGTTTGAGATTTGAATAATCATACCTTAATAACGCTGACCCAAAAAGAAAGATCGCTGAAAGCCTCTGTCGCACCCCCAGCACCGGTATAAAACACGAATGCCCGTAGATTGTGGTAAAATCCCGTGGTTACGTCAAGAGTAGCGAATGTCAAGAGCAGAGCCGCCACAATAACCATAGCCCAGTGGTATTCTCTAAGGCGTTTCCATCGACCGTCGATCATAAATAGGTGTTGAGCGCAGTATCCACAGGTCACGAGGTATATTCCATAGACAACACTCTCCGTAAACAACCCACATAGCTGCGCTGTGGTGATAGGAAAGGAGCTAGAGGTCATCTTTTGAACAGGGTTGTAGATGGCGCGACGCATATTTATGACAAGGTGTATGACTCAACGGGATTAAGCGATGCCACCGTAAAGTTCGAGATCATTGAACGGGCTTATCAGTGATTGGCTGTGCTGCCCCAGCGCTTCGAGATAAAGAAAGGATCGATCTCAATTTTGGACACTGAAGTCTTCATATAGTCGTACCAATGATTGGAGCGTGTACTTAAACTCCCTTAGAAAGGCTGTGATCCGCGGTTCTCGTCTACGGAGCTTTCAAACCGCCGAGGGAGAAGGAGGAGTGTGCTAGATTCTAAAGTCGCTCTACAACTTCGATAGACTGCATGTTTCACAAATCCAGCACAAAGAACGTCTATGAATGAGTAGATATGGTAGAGCCTCGAGGCAGAGGAAAGATGCTGCATGTACAGTGGCGTGCAAAAAGAATGCACGTGACAATTTTTTGGGCATTGTACAACTTGTTGCATCCATATCTTCGC
>ML213645.1:33685-71466 GCA_004379715.1 Crucibulum laeve
ACAATGCCCAAAAAATTGTCACGTGCATTCTTTTTGCACGCCACTGTACAATGCTCCATACCATCATACTATGATTGATTTCTTATGAATTGATATTATGTGGCCAATATATCTGGAAAAAGTGTTCGCTGTTTTAATAAATCGGTATCAATATCATTGTGACGGAGGTGTTTGGAATGAAAAAGTAAAAGCAGCAGGAGAGCATCAAGTAAAGTCGTCTTCTAAATATAGATTTTCACGCTTCGGATTCCGGACCGAATCTGCCTGTCATAGCAAGTCGCGTCTGTAATACATATACTTAATATATCAATCAGTGAGCTAGACGACAAGGCATTGGTGAGCACTGTCGAAGCGCGGAACGAGATACCTACTTCATCCGGCATTTACTCAAGTACCATCACAAGGATAAGCAGCCGCAATGAGGAGAGTACAGCCTACACACATAACAGCGTGAGTGAGTAGAGGATGGATAGAACGTCAAGGATCGAAAAGACCTAGCACAAAGGGTGAATGGTAACGCATATTATGGATTATCATACAGATGGATGCATCTATGAACAACCAATCACCGGTGCGGTCGATCAGAAAGGGCTATTGGCAGCTCTGCTATGCCCCTCTCGCTCTTCTCGTTCCTGCACTTATCCATATAAACGGTATGTCAGAAGCAGCGCCACTCTTCATAGCTCATGAATACAATCTCGTACGCTAGGTTCCCGATGGCGTCGGTGGTCCCACTGGAGAAGAACGTAAGACAAGTGGTGATGCGATTTCTCGTGAGAAGAGTCGAACCTGCGAGACGTTCGTTATGATAGTGGTTGTAAAATGTTAGACTTGGGCTATATTCAGGATGGATAGAAATAATGAGCTGTTGGTGAAACTCTAGCCACAGTGGTCTTCTGCATTGTGCGACTCAGTTATGTATAGTCAATGGGAGATGATATGAGGAGAAGAGGCGACAGCGGCGTGGACAAGGGTTTCGACAAGTCTTGATCCAAGAGCATGCGGATTCGGATAGTCGCATGAAGATAACGAGTAGTGTACACTTTACCCGGAGGAGGCAAAGTATACGAAGATGGGGCGTTGCTGATGCATGTAGGTTGTTTAACGTAGATTAAGGCACCCACGTAGGGGAAGGCGCCGACGTGGAGGAACCGAAGAGAACTTGGACGATGATCGACTTGCCAACTCTTGCATCTTCGCCTTCTCGCATTGACCGATCTGCTTCCTACAACAAATCTGCTGCTGCCTCTCCATACACCCAATGTTCCTCAAGTCCAAAACCTCGATGCCATATTCCCCCAAATTGCTTGCAGTACTCCTCCTGGTGGTGTTTAAAACGTCGCGATGATGGGCATGCTCAAGTTCCAAGAAGGATTCCGAGGCTTTGTTTGAACCATGACATGGACCATTGTTGGAGTTGTGGATGGAGGACAAAATGTTGATGGAAGACGAGGTGTTGATGGAAGGTGAGGTTTCGACGGCTTGGGACAAGCTCATCAACTACCTCGTGAACGACGAGCATGTCGAGCCTACTGACGATAAAGGCGCCTGTATGGGGTTCGATGAACAATTTTTACGACAGAAGAGCGTGGTAAACATACTACGGAAAACGAACCATGGAAAGAGGTCTGAGAACAGAAGTATGCAAATATGCGAGTAGTGGGGTGTAGAAGCAGGAGGATGCAACGTTGACGAGGGTAACAGTGTTATTGTGAGACGCTGGGTCAACAAAGAATGTGTTGATGTGAAGGCACATATCAATGTGAGCAAGGGCCGGCCAGACGTGACTGCATCGTCTTGTGTTGTCTCGCAGCTCCTTCATGATCCTCATGCCAATCCGGCCATTCGCCTCTTTCCACACTCTCTGTGCTCCAGCTGCACCTGCGACCAGATGTTCCGTCTCTCTCCTGATCCTGTCCCAACTCTCTCGTGTGACCGCTCCATTATCCTAAACGACAACTTAGGAAATACCATCTACACCTCCATATCACCAAAGACGCGCGCAGGTGCACTAGGTTGAGATGCCAGATGCCAGGTGTTGTTTTCAATGGGATATGAGGGTTTACCACTGACGCGCGACGATCGGTGCTGCTACGAACGGGTGCTATTGTGCGGATAGGCGTGAGCCGTGCTGGTGCGGCTTGGGAGCGGCCTGCTTGTAACTTGTAGGCCGATGAAGAGCAGTGACGCAGAGAGAACGCATGGTATGGCAAGATGTCGGATGCGGCGCCGCATCAAATGCTCTATGTGGCTGTGTTTGAAATAGGATCCCTATCACTGCCGTTCGGAATCGGCGCACTCCCCGACTTCCGAAATCATACCTGTCGCTGTGATAGTGCCCTTTATCTTCGCTGTCTCATGACCTTTGTTGCCAGCTTTTCAATATTCAACCGAAATATTAAATACACCATGGCTCTCTGTGTTACCTACGCTCTCTATCAAGCGGGCTATTATTGGAACCAGTCCACCTGGTCAAATTTAAATTTAGAATGCGCAGCTGGAGAATTTGGAGCCTTGCGTCAATACCTAGTCATCGTACTATTCATGCTCTAGCTCATCGTACAAGGTTGGTAACCAATCTTCGTAAATACTAAATCTACAGCCTTAATGTCGCTTTATAGGAAATTATAGACATCCGTAAACACCATTACGCACTGCGCACAATATGACATGAGGCTCTGGGTCATCAGATCGCATGCACTGCACTTCACTCCTAGAATAGACCGAGAGGTATAGAATGTACCGGGTATATTATCCAAGAGCCGGTATAGAAGTCCGATGACAGAGTTTTTTATACATAACCCACAGATAGTGGAGGTGCGCTGTGAACTCCCCCAGCATCACGTTTCACTCACATCAAAGGGTTCTGTACGCCATGCTATCATCTTTGCCTCTCTACTATAACTAACTACGACTAGATTACTAGACCATACAATGTCGTCACATACCGCTTCGATACCTGTGCTCCAGCAACACTCAAATCCTCAGTCTGTGCCCCAGGAGCCGCCATCATACCTCGCAGCGTCACCGCCTCTCGCGCGTGTTGAGACAGCAGCGTCGACCAAAACAGGCACGACAATGCCCCCACCGTACGCCCCGCCACCGGCAAGGCGTGTGCATGGCGGTGGCGCGGGTATGTCGTTTGGCGATAAACTGGTGCGACCAGAACTCTACATTAAGTTCATACGGGAAAGGAAGGAGAAAAAGCAGGCCAGAGATGCAGCAAGAAATACTGTGTAGAGCGGTTGAGGGTCTTGATTCCAGGTGAGCATCTATACGTTCTACTATACGAAAAAGGGTACTTATCGTTGTACTTGAAGCTCACTTTCATGGACTTTCGAGATCCATTGTATACTGTCTTATTGTATTACAGATGTTGTAGTAACAAGTTTCCCAATCTTGAGGAGACTCGAAATACACGGGATAGTGTCACGGTCATATATGACCAAACACTTCCGACTCCTCAAATACCGTTTACACTTCGATGGCGTTCGCAAGCGAGATGAAGAATCGCTATGATCTCCCCAGTGGGCTGATGGTCAACTTGGTGGATTGAAACATCGAGCAACACTTACCCAAGCGCTGGTGGCTGCAGCGGCCACCGTGGGCGGTGTGCGCGGCATCTCGGAATAAGAGTTTCAGACCGCATGGTACCCTGGCTTGGCGGGGGTTATTGCTGGATCTGAATGTAAGCGCATGGATTCGACCTGATCACTTCCCTTGTACTAAGTTCCTACCCGTGACTCCGCTAGTAGGTGTGTATTTCAGAGGACATCAAGTGCAGTGCTCCGCCTTGACCGCAAACAACAAGTACATATAGGCCTACCCGGACATGGAGCTAGCATCTTCGAAATCAATACAAACGTGGAAGAGGAGATACGACGACATTAGCTTGGTGGGTGAGGTAAGGACGTCGTCAACAATAGATCAATGGTAGCCTTCGAAGCCGTCAGCGAAGTGCAGTGTCATCCCGACATGCAATGCAGATGGGACTACCATAACTTGTACAAGTGGGAAGACTTCGATGGGCACCATTACCCGGATGCATGGATGCAATTCTATGAGGCGTTCGTGCGCGGGGCAGATAGAGCTGACCAAAGGGTGGCGAATAAGAAGATACAACGCATCGACAAACGGACTCGATGTGATAGAGGGAAGCACTACAGCTCATCTGTTGTGATGGTACATCACGATGAAGAGGAGGTCGCTGTCGCTTGTGGATAGAGCGCCAACTAGCTAGACTGAGTATTCGTGTACGTTCACTAAATCTCTCGTGTGCTGGGCGACGTAATAGTGTCTGGGAACATCGCAAATCAGCTTCCAAGGCCAGTTTGCCGCCCTTTCGTGTTTAGTGCCACGCAACTCTACGTAGGTCCTATGAGTTCTCATTCACTCTGACAGCTCCACCGACGCACTCTGCCAGCGCCATAGACTGACGAAACCGAGTAGCCTCTGGTAAGATGGAATTGAGTGGAAGATCGTTGGACGAGGGTGGATGTAGCGCGTATCCGGCAGGAACATGGACGCCGGACTATTCTCCGCATAGGACAAACGAAGGGGGTACAATTAAACATCGATGACGAGGAAGAGCGACACAGGATTTGAGAGTCCCGACGAGGCACACGCATACAGAAGCCCGACAGGTATACGGATCCAATGGCTCATCGACCGATCACGAGCAGTAAAAGCGCAACGGAAATATGTTAGCTGAAAGAGCAGATGTTAGACGAGACTCAGAACACAAGCAACGGAGTTGGCGCACCTGAGACATTGTAGGTAACCCATTTTTCCATGTGATGATTTACGTGCCCATATTGAGCCAACTGGACCCATAAACACCTCCATAGTGTTAACACGGCAAGGAAGCCATATTGAAATAAGCGACGTAACGTTTGGCCTCGGTGAGCTCGTGAGGCAAACGGATAGTGTACAATCTCAAATGTACACTACTTATATACGAAATATCTACATAATTAAGATATATATATCAATGAAACTCAGCCACAAAAATGCAAATGTGACTGCGGGCGTGGTCTGGATCGCGCTCACTCGTAAATCTAATTAAAATATTCCAACAAGCCATAGCTGTGGACTCTATAAAGAGTAGAAAAGACGAGCATATGACGAGTGTCTCCCACTACTCCGCCTATACATCTCCTGGGCCGACAAAGCTACTGCCACGATATTCCGTTTTCAATCTGAAATAATTAGCCGGTATTTATGAATAAACGATACGCAGCATTTCTCCTCTAATACCATGAGATTTAATCCCTAATACATCCATTTCGCTCCCAACCCCAATCCCTCGGTGTTAGAACCAGTAAGAGACGAAAGAGTTCTTTATCACACCATACTCGTGGGCTTTCCAGCATATAATTCTGCTATGAGACTGATTTTGAGACATTGATGAACAATATAACAGATAATAGACTAGAAATTGGGTCTTTTATGCGCCAAGACCTTCAAAGCGCGAAGTTAGAATCGGGACTGGCACAATTTGCAAAACCAACCGCGCATCAAATTCTAAAGGCTTCTGAAGCAAACAATGCCACAGTCGTGACGAAGCTCCCGGCGCAGAGCCGGACCGGATATCTATTTGTTCTTCTCCATCACTCTTAACTTCGTAGTGTGTTCAAGACGTACGAGTAGAATATTAAAAATGCTACCCAAATTTAATCTCTAAGAATATTTCGCAGCTCAAAAACGCTATATCTTAGGATGGAAATCCTAAACACTACCAAGACCTTCTGGCGTAACTTCAATGAGCATATGCCTGGCACTCCCAAATCTTCGATTCTCGCTGTGGCTAATCCAAGCTTGAGGCGGTTTTTGACTCTTGAAAGGGCATAGGGAATTAAATACTAGTTCCGGACCATGACTCACCGTCCGCAACTAGGACTAATATTCCTGTCGATATTCGCATGACATAGTCCCTGATTGATTATAAAAATACAAGCCTTGTAGTGTAACTCAAGCATCTGTTGCGGAATTCGATGGTGTGATGACACCTCTTCATGGGGAAGGTTCTGGTTCGATTTGAAGTGTAGTTTTCTATGATGATTTGGTTGTTGTACCTTTATTTTTACTGCTGATTCTCTGATTGGCCCAATAGATGATAATCTATTTTTGGTGTGATTCACAATTCAAATTGTATCTATCAGGATACCCAGCAAATACCAGACCTTCGTATTGAAATGCTTGAGCATCAAATTCGTATGCATCGAAGCACCAGTATCCAGCATTACGCCGTCAAATTCTCGAATTTCAGGTAGGTCGTCCTCGTAGTCACGAGCCTCGAGAGCTCTGAGTTGTTGAAACCTTGGGTTCCGAACATATCATTATCATTATGAAAGTCGCGAGCCTTATAGAAATCATCATAGAAGAGGTTCTTCTCTTCTAAAGCATCGAAGGGATATATGTATGCCACGCTCCGAAGATCAATGTCCAGCTGGAGCTTTCGGGGGTTGAGTGATTCGCCATGGTAAGCAGCAACAGTTACCGAGTACCAAGCCGTAGCAAGGAGCAAAACGTGAACAAGAGAAATTTTCATCATGAAAGATGGTGAGCTTGTCGGACTAAGAGATAAGTGTTGAAATATTAAAATTAAGATTTACGAGCGAGTGCGATCTGGACCACGCCCGCAGTCATATTTGCATTTTTGTGGCTGAGTTTCATTGATATATATATCTTAATTATGTAGATATTTCGTATATAAATAGTGTACTTTCGAGATTGTACACTATCCGTTTGCCCCACCAGCTCGCCGAAGTCAAACGTTACGTTTGTCCTGACCAGAGCCGTTATTTTACCGCCACACTGATAATAAAATCAGAATGAAAGGGGAGCGCATCAAGCGATTGGGCGCTTCAAACGGGTCCGCTGTAAGACCACCGCGTAGCGATAGGTAATACAATAGGGCTTCCCGTATTATAGAGTGAACCGAAGAATCACCATAATGAAAAACATCTGGGTTCTTATGGGCAATGCGTCGTAAATTAAAAGGGTAAACGAGAGTAAGCGAGTGAAGACTTGCTGTAATGATTCCGCTCATTTCGGAGGATAGCAAAATAAGCGATCCTGGAGATTTTTCCAAAGCTGCGCCTACTCGGCAATTTCGGGCACAGACTCGTCTAAATTTAGCCAGTCGAGACTGGTTGGTGAGCTTTGAAAAATATATTTAGAATAAATGATTGGTTACTAAAGTTCTGAAGCTTGAAGATGTTATTAAACTGAACAAAAAGGAAAGTCAATCCATTGCCGAACGTAAACAATTAACGAAGTGCTAGGTATTGGATCAAGGCGCGCCAAAGGTGATAGTCTTCCCGTCCGAAGAAACTGATTTAAGCGCACCGTTGTAAGCCCACTGCAAAGAGATCAAAAAAGGTGACTTATTGCGCATAAATGTAAATATTCCTGCGTTGATAAAATCACCGTTGCCCTAGCGGACGAAGGCCCCAGACTTGAATCAGTAGATCTCGTACCATTCAAGGACTTGGTAAGCACTTAAATTTGTTAAGCAAATTTGATATAATCGTACACAATCATCGCGCCAACTTTGATATCGACTTCGCGGTGACGGTGCCTTGCATGCTATCAAACTTGGGGGTATACTTCACATGAGATGTAACCCAGTTGAACTGCGGGTACTTGGTTCGTCTATCTGTGACCGCCTGCTTCGTGAACTCCTCCCGATTCTTCATAAATAATACATAAATGCCAGAAATAAAAATAAGAGAGATCATATACAGACAAAATTATCCTGCTGAATCCTCCCTTTGATCAAATCGACGAGGTTGATCACTCCTTCGACGACATCGCCAATACTTCCTACCCCACTGCGAGCTTCTAGCTCTTGGACATCGCGTAGTTCAAGGTCAAAACCTCTCGAGCATCGAAGTCGTAAAAAACCCCTTTCTTCTAAGTCAATGTTGTCCGAGTACCGAGTCTCAAAGTCTACTTAATCGTGGATATCAAAGACTTCTCTCGATTGGTAAAGTTCATCGGAGAAGCGTGCGTCTAAATTTTCGAAGTCTCCGACAAGGATGTCTTCAAAGTATCGTACATCGATATCAGCCAGGTCATGGTATGAATTGAGAGAGCGAAAGTAGGAGTCTACTTTGTAGCCATATGCCGTAGACGTGATCGCAGAGCTTACGAAATAAAAGACCCTGAGAGATACTGAACTTCATGTTCGAGGCGGCTGCTATTATCGAGGAGCAGAGTTGGTATCGGTGGATGTCCTGGACTTTCGCAGGCCTGCTGGAAGTGGAGAGCACATAATTAAGATCGAGGTTCTTTATACATGACATTTGGGCTTTGATTTATTTCCGATACCGCTGCTTGGCGCTCGGGATGGGGCGGGGATGATTGGATTTCCGTGCACGCGGATCAAACACGATCAGACTTACATCCGTCGGAACTTTTGACTTGTGTGGTTCTAGTTTTACGAATCCCTACCAATTGCTGTGCTCAGAGAACTACTGGACGCTCCCGAAACGACTAAACCCACGATAGTATTTCTGGGGCGAATTTAAACAGTCTATACCACATCGAGTTGCAATTTGAACAAAATTAGAGTCAACTGGGACTCATTTCCATTGGCCTGTATAGTCACGGCATAGCTAGGCAATGAGTACAATTAACTTTTTTGTTTTATGTCCCCAGTTTCGTACATAGCTATACAATTTGGCGAGGAATCTAGGTGCCAGAAACTTCATATGATGTTGAGTTGGAAGAAGACAGGTGTCTGCTCTGGCCGTGTAAAAGGCTCTTGGTATTCAGGCGCCAGCGATACAGGTAGCGGGCGTTTATTCCGTATTTTGAAGGGTGTATATAAGATGCATCTGTTCAACCATGTCAAATTGCGGGAATTAGCGTAAACATGGCGACAAAATTCAGGTGTTGCCCGAGCTCTCCTGTAATCGTTAGACAAGAATGATTTTACTTACCTACCAAGATCGAACAAACCTCAGATAAAACAACCAGAATTAAATGAATCTACTATTAGCATTTATATCTTCGTTAGGGTAAAGATTTACGGTAGCAAATTGTCGGGAGAAGTCCCTAAACCTTCATCTATCGTACAGATCGTAGTTGTCTCCACGTTGACTTGAAGCTGCATCATTTTAGACATTGTCTGACTATGCGCTCCATGGTTAGACACAATCTCGGACTTAGATACATCATCGCGACGCTGTGAATGCTATTAGCCGTACTCGAGACTAGATGTTAGTAACGCACAGAGAACCTTCGACCACCCATCTGCTGTGACATGCGGTAGTCGTCCGGAAACATGATCGGCATAATTCTTTCTGCACAAGTAGATGGCTGTGACCGTGAGTGACCTTGTGAGAGCTGCTTGCGGGTATTTAATCTATGAGTGGACCTCGTGAGTGAAGGAGCACTTTTAAAAAGTATCACTTACGTTGCCAACAGAGAGTTTGCGTAGACTAAATATTGCTAGTTGTCATCTAAATCACATAACATCGTACTGGATCACATACATTTGCTGATAACAAAATGAAGACCCATGAAAATCAGGTTTTCAGGCATGGCAAGCCACTGAATACGATCATGAGTGCCAAACTATTGGACAGGCTGTGAAAGACGCACGCAAATCAAAGAGATGACGGTCGCAGCGCTATTATATATATCAGTGCTATACTATATGTCCTTAAAAGGGACCATTATACCATGTTAACGACCCGTTTTCAAAGGCATAAAGGATTAAAGAGTCCAAGATATCATTCAAGCTGGCGGAGAGAAAAAAAATAAGTATTAGGTAGCCAGTATAAACATGCAAACATTACCTTGTGTTCTGTTTCTGCTTCTGCCGTAGAAGGAAGAACAAACAGGCAGTTATAAGAACATCAATAATAGCTGACAGAGTTAGACCAATCGTGAACGACCACTAGAGTATTTAGAATAAATAAATAAAAAGCAATGGAGTAAGTGAAGGGTCCCTACAGTGAACGACGTGACAAAGCTTTGCAAGCTCTTCAGCGTAATCCTGAAGGGAGAAGTGCATTCAGTAAAGTGCTCTAGACGTTAGCCAGTATTACGTACATCTTCACAGTCGTCACTAAAACAAACGTTAGCAAATGATTCATCCCATAGTAATATATATAGGAAGTGCGCACCACATGCGAAGGCTAAATAATGAATCAGTTGTCAGCCGTGACTACATAGTGGCGAAAACATACCTAATCGAGCACAGACAAGTATTCCCTGTTCAATATCGCTTCAGCGCTTCTCGCAACGCAACGGTGCAAATAAGATACACACCAAAGGAACAACGAGATATATGTTGCCGTTGCTCACTTAATTGAGTGTTAGATGTTGGTGTCTCCAAAATGGTAGCAGAGAACATACACTTATAAATCCTGTGGACGAAGAAGCTACAAGAAGACATCTGAGTGGCTGCGGTAAGTTAATATTGCGAGCTAGCGTACCCGTGCACTAGGAATGTAAGGATCGCCTGGAATTGATGTTCATGTAGTGAGTGAAAAATATCAACTCAAATACAACCCACGTACCGTAAATGCGATAGTGAGCTGTACAGTATATTTATTAGGTCCAAATCACGACAGAATGCATCCACACCTACAGCTAAGCTCCTATAGCCGATGTTTAGATAGACCCATGTACACCAGAGGGCGACGGAGACTCACCATGGAATAAAGTCGATCCTTTCCGCGTCTCCGAAATGGGAGATTAGATGGTCCCATATCGATGCACTGACGAATATTGTGTGACCGAAATCGAGAAACCATACGACAAATACCTATTGGCTTTAGCGTTTAATTATGAAATAACATAAATCATTAACGTACCAGAAGTTTAACGGCGATCAGATCGCGAGGATAAAACTTGAAATATACGAAAGCTTGCACTGTAACGATTCCAGAAAATCTAAAGAGCAAGAATCAAGGTTAATACGTAGTTCGAGGAAAATTCAAGAATAGACGCACACAGCCGCTACGATTCCCCCCACTAGCAATGCACCAAAGGTTCTGGCGATGTCGGCCATTGAAGAAAGATGATCCAGGTAATGACAGGAGCGTTCCGGCAAGGAAAGAAAAGAGAGGAGTAAGTCTGAGACCGACTTTTAAGGATGAACTAGCAAATGCTTAGCAAGGTAAGTGGGAGTGAAGGATATAAAGTCAATGCCAACGCCCACGCCAACAGATTTTTGAAATTTGACCGAAGCACAAGACTAAGCGAATGCGGGGATATGTAATTTGATGGATCGAGATACCTACCGTGATCAACTTAGATGACCGACCCTAGGAGGTTTGGTAGGTATTCGGATCGCGTAGAAGGCAATTTCGGTTGTCCGCTCTCCGGGGTTCTCGTCGGCGGTTACATACAAAGCATACAGTAGAAGTAAAACTATGAATCCTATCGATAGCGGGCTTTGACCATAGGACATAGATGTCAAGTTGGGGGATATGAATGGCTAATACCTTGGAAAAATCTATAAAAAGACGCCGGCTGCAGGGACACATTAAGTTATGCCCATTTTGCCTCAGTCATACCAACGATGACCTACGAGTGGTGGTTGGCGGACTGATGGTGGCTCATCAGAAAATAAGTTCTACATTGTGCCCACTGAACGACTTACTGTGGATTTTTTAAGGTGCACACGCAGGCCAGGAAAACGACAGAAATCAAGCATGCTGCAGTCTTTCGCGGCTTCTCCTGAATGGAAGTAACGAAAATGAGATACGTCCGAATGTGACAGGGCTACCCTGAGTTCAGGACTAAAATAAACCGTAACCATCCGCTACCAACTCCATATGACGGAAGAAAGCTGCAAGTCGGTTGTACTTCCTATTAGCAATCAGAAAGCCTAAGTGACTGTAAAATATGTATCAATTGATATAAGATATGAGGTCACTGACTTCTCAACGACAAAGTCTCGTGAACAGATTCTTCAACTGGGCGCTTGTAGGCTGTACTTTCATTTGATAGTATCCTCGAGGCATCGTCAACGTGGCCATGCGCGCGCTGGAATGAATGCCATTTCAATGGCAGCAAAATGGACTTGCAAGAACATCTCGTGTCAGAAAATATTAATGGCCAGTCCGTTTGGAGAAGGAAGTCCCAATGACCTGTGAACATAAATGATGCCAAGTAGATTAGTGCGACATACAGAATCGAATCCTTGGGATCAACAAGGATGCTGATAGTGCGGATTAGCAACTCCTGCTCTATGACGATTTAAGAACATATTCCCTGCCGTTATCTCTTTATTTGCACATGTATATAAGTTTGATGGCAAAACCACAAAAATAGATGATGAGAGCATGATCCAAACATAGATCGTCGTCTAGGTGATTATTTAAAATCGCGTCCAGCCTTCAGAAGTTCCGATATCCTGTAAACATGAGCCTTTAAATCAGTATTTAACTCTCAGCGAACATAAGATTGATTGAAACGCACACTTTTTTTGGAACCCCAGTACGCGGTTCCTTCTTGGAGAATCGAAGGATCGATTGAAGAGTGACAATTCAACACAATAGTTTGAGCACCACCCAGCCGAAAGCGACTTTGAAAGGGGTTAACTTGTGTTGTACATGTGAAAGACGAAGCGCCGTGAAAGTCAACGAAACCTCCGCCACAGCTGCTCCTTACACCTATTTAGTTGCAGGAGGTGAACTAAGGGAGAGAAGGAGTCAGGAGGATGAGTAGATGAATATTGAGTAAATATATATTCTCAAATGAAAGCGATTGATCGTAGATATGACCAGCAGCATCTAGAATAGGGGTACTTATGGTAAGACTCCTTATTATAATAGCTCCTGAGTGATAGTGGTCAATTCAACGGTACGAATCAGAATAGGGTGCATAACAAAACTGATACGAGTAGGGGCGCCATACGCGGAAATTGCACATACGCTAGTCTTATAATGTCTGGCTGCCTGCAACAAAAGCTCGTAAATTCTTGAATCTCAATACATACGTGGAGTCAAGAAGAAAGTTACGGAACTATATCTTCTTATGTTGAATAATGAGAAGGGTGATATGACTTTCCGTATAAGCGGACGTACAAATGACGAAGGATTTCTAGAACGGAGGGCGAGCATGTCAATTTGGTGAGATATCCTTAGAAAGAACTCTGTATGGCATTCGGCCATGACAGGCAGCTGGGGGTAATGGCACTATTCGGAACGGCAAAGAGGCCGCTCATATAGCCTAATAACAATAGGAATACTACATCTTGTATGTATGAACAAGAAGGACAAGGAAACGCGAACATACACATACCGTTTCCCGCGACACGTTGATATTGGTTGTGGTGTGCACAAAGGCGAAAGCGACGACTTCAGTTCGGATTTGAAGAGACGGTACCTACAGAATGTTACCTTTCGTTCATCGAATGACTTTAGGCACTGTTTATGAAATCAATTCAGCTTGTTGTGCCTGATGAATGGTGTACCTAGGTGGCTGTGGAGCTTTCGTAGAGAATTGCTTATAATTCACCTGAGTCAAATGGACAGCAGAAGTGTTATGGACTTAATAGCGTTCAGAGAGAGATCACGACAATATTTAGTTGAAGCATCCCAGCCCCTGAGCAGAAGTGCACGTATTCGGAAGTCACACAAGAGAACAAGAGGAGCATTTGAACTCAATTATGGAGATTTTACAGGTGCAACCTATATTTCTCGGCAGCATAATCGAATGATCCTCCAAGTATTAGGAGATCTTAAATTATATAGTCTTGAAACAATGAAGGATGATCATTCCGCCACCATAAGGAAATTTCGGAAAGCCTTTTTGTGAATGATTAGTTGACAACCAACAGAGCTGATAATTTTTTCTCATTCATTATAGCTGCCAGTAGCACACTCGGGTTCCTTCACGAGAACAATATTGCATTGAGACCGTCAAGTTGGGAAGAACGAGCAGTCGGAACTCAGAGTAGAGTCACGCAGAACCGATCATGACCGCGTCACGTCACATCAGTCACAATCACACCATCGCTCTTTGGCATTACGACGATGACAGCGACGAGCGTCTAGCTTCCCGTTGAGCACGCTGAACACAGCCATTCCATGTCAGCCCTTCAAAGAGGAAGTTAGCTGGTCCATGTAATAGACCTCTAAAGTAATGGACTCTCCCTCTCTTTGGAAAATGTAATAATGACAAACAAAAAGCACAGGCTTTTTGATCGCAGCCAGTTTTTGACAGCATTTTCAGATTCCATCACCCCGATCTCTCAAAATTCAAGCCAAAGACGTCGCCGTTCTACAACAATGATTGTATCATCGTCGATATCGAGGTAAAGGCACTGGTTTCTTACCTTCTTGATTTTTTTTTGTGAGTGGTTGCTGCATCAGACTCGATTACTAGACCTAAATCGGTACTGCGTAGTCTGCCAAAAGAGAGTGAGTATTGCTCGTTTCTATCATCTTGAAATGGTTCAGTCAGTATTTTGTTTCAATTCCACGCTACTATTGCAGAATTACCTGCTAAACTCGAGCTTTAATCTATTAATATAAGCGGTACGATTGCTGTCGCTATTTCCCACTGCAACGCACTGCATTCATCAAATATTATTCGGCAATTATCATACAGGCTCCCAGTGGCAGTCTGGTGGCAGATCTTGAGGTTCGTTCGTCATCACAACCAATAGTATATATCTCGTTGATCATTTTAGAAAGGTCTTCCCGGAGTGCCAGCAATGGTTTATCATACTGCGCTTTACGCAGCTATATCCTGTAAGCTTGGCACAACCGAGGTTGACTTGAAATGCTCTATACCTCGTCGTGAACTGAAACGCGCCTTTGGCAGTAAACGACAACTAGAACGTGCACAGCCTTCTTCCGTTTCAAGATTTGGCACTCCTCGTGAGTTCTACTTGACTGCGTAGGTGGCATTTACCGTTGCTGACCGTTGCGTGAATATAGTTGGAGTTCTATTTTTGGCAAAATTGTGTCACCTATAAAGAGCTTATGTCGAACATTGACTTTGTTCAGCAACCCCTCTCTCTTTATCCTTCTCAGCATCATGGTAGCCGTTGACGGAAATAGTGAGTTCCATGACCTTACAGCTTGATTGAGTTGTGCCAGCACTAAGCGTCTACTATAGCCTTACTTAGCCTTGTTTCGAGAGGTGACCCAGCAATCGTGGGCACTCCGTATGGCTACGTACCAACACAGTGGGTCACCATTATGTTTGTAGTTTTATTCTCTATCTCTGCTTGTGAGTTATTATTGTTACTAGTTTAGTGTATTTGACTCCAATCACATCTACATTCAGTGGTTCATACGGGACAGTTGATCTACTTCCGGACCTGGTGGATGATTCCGACTGTAATTCTTTGCGGAGGGTTGGAAATTCTTGGCTGGTCAGCGAGACTCTGGTCTAGCATCTCGCCCCAGATGAGCAACCCCTTTACGATCCAGTACGCTTTCAGTCTTTTGAACGTCAACATCATCTCAACGCTTCGTGTAGAATTACAGCGACTATTATTGGTCCAACTCCACTGGTTGCTGCTAATTTCATCATCCTCGGGAGGATCATAAGGCGCCTGGGGCCCGCGTACAGTCGTCTCAGTCCAAGATGGTGTACGTCGTAAATTCTTGCTATTTGACATTTACTTAATTCGCAATGAATCTTCAGATGCCAGACTCTTTCTAGGATGCGTAAGTCGGTGGTGTCCGTACGCCAGTTCCGTGATTAACTTATGTTGTTCTTTTAGGACATTATATCACTAGTTATACAAGCTGTGGGTGGAGCTATGGCCTCTATCGCAGGGGGTAACAACGAGGACCCGGCGCCGGTAATTGGCTCAGATGGTTTTAATTATTTTATGTCCTGACAGACGTCGAACAGGGTGGTCACATTATGCTCGGCGGAATTATCTTTCAAATGGGTATGTGCGTTTTTCTTTACGAGCTCAATCAGCAACTTATTCTCTGCTCAGTCACTATCACGATCTATGCCATATCTGCAGCAGAATTCTTTTTACGCTACAGGAAAAACGCACCCATTAGTCCTGATCGTACCGTAGAAGGAAAACCGTATGTCATGCGGGCAAACATGACCTCGGATTTAAAGACTATGAGCTTTGCATTGGTGTTTAGTACTTGCATACTTTTCATTCGGTGAGCTCGAGATTTTAATCACTTTGAGGACCATCAATATTGATGGAGGACCTTTTCCTTCTCTCGTTCCTCCTTAGATCTATATATCGAACTGCTGAGCTGATTGATGGATGGAGCGGAGTAATAATCACTACTGAAGTCTATTTCAGTGAGTTTCCATTATAATTCTGCGCAGCTTCCAACTAATTATCAATGAAAGACCTCTTCGATGGAGCAATGATTGTATTGGCTATTTATACGCTGAACTTTGCCCACCCTGGTCGCTTACTCGTTGGAGATTCTGGTCCACAAGAAGATGAGAAGGTGTCACAGCTCAACAGCCGATCTTCTTCGGTTTGACACCGGTAAGGTCGAAAATATACGGACAAGTAGTATACAGCCGTGGCCTCGGGAAGGCGAACTGGAGGACTACATGATACTGGTTTGTAACTACGTATCACACTACTGTCTATCTCAGGACATGTTTATAGGAGGACGGTCATATTTCCTACTACACTGGTAGTACTAGTCGTAATTGCACTGCATGGTCAAAAAAGCGTGTCGCTCGAGATCTGATAACTAATAATCACAAGTAGTCAATATAGTTAAAACCCTGAATAGAAGAGCGGCACATCCGAGTGCGTTATTTAGAGCAAACGACTACGCGAAGAGGTAGGGACAGCGGAACAGAGAACCCTTAAAAATTAAAATTCTCATCAGCGCGCATCTGGAAACGAGTTCAAAAATTTGAGATATCAATTGAATTTCACGGTACCGAATACGGAATTATATTGTAGACGGCCGCTGGGATGTCGGATATGTTACCCTTCCAACAAAAACATCGTTAGTAGCGGTGAACAGCGGTCGTGGATAGTTACCTCCGCGATGGTACAGACCATCCACTTATTCGCACAGGTGGATCATTTCAGGTTTTCTTCTCATCTATGCCATTTCATATATTGTACATATGAAGCTTCAAGTCATATCGATGCTGGAGCTAGAGTGGTGGCAATCCGGGTGGGAGTCGAAGAAGTAACATTCACGCGACTGATATCAAAACTAGCAGTCCACGACAGAGCCCCATAGAGAGTTCAAGTGGACGTCTTCGTTGAGGTTAGGGAACAAGAGAGGAAAGCGATTTCCTGTTGTAAATGTTTGTACTCGAAATGTACAAAGGGAACGTACTATGACCGAGGCCGTAAACACTAATGTCCTGGCTCGTAGATGAAGCGGGTAGTGTGTCAAATTGCTGCAGTTGGTGATATTCGTCGACAAGAAGGCAGGGTGCACTTGCGAAGGCAGGTATGAGCACTGACAAAGCAGTTAGTGTGTTCAACATGGCGTGCGCATGCCCGAATCAACACATGGAGCTAGCGAATGAAAGGAGCTCGCTGGGATGTGGTGGCTTCTAGCCAGCGAGTACCAATGTATCATACTTGTTGCTAATGATATCGTGGTCCTCGTTTTGCCATTATCATCAAGAGACTCACCTAGTGATTGTCGCTATCGTAGTTGTCATCCGTCGATATCGTTTTTGACGTCGCTGAAACCTCGTCGTAATATATCTGACGACTTGCGGCCAGATAGTCGGATTACTCGACTGTAGATCGTCTGGATGGGCCAAGTGACTCGTATCATAGCTTGCTGGCCTTGCAGAGGACTTGTTTTCGAATGACATAATGATCTCGGCAGACGACCTCACGAAAGTTCGTCTCCGGAGTCTCACAATAGTTCGCCTCAGCGCCGATGGAGAATGACTCGTCGATGGTGCAGCATCAGCCGTCCCAATCTCGATGCCATCTGTGTCGTATCGAGAGCCAAATGTCGACTTGTAGGTCCTGGTATTTTATTTTCGTACTGTTGGTTGCTCACCATGGCCAACCCAACACACAGGCTCGTTGTACGTACAGCGACTATCCTGAATTGCATGCGCTGTGAGAAACCATGCAATTTCTGGGGTTGGATTAGGTTCTAAAGGCGGATAAATCAAGAATCAGATAGGCCAATAATGTGCTACGGTCCGTTATGATTAGTTAATGGCTACAGGTATATGTAGGCAGGAAGCTCACGTGGTGCCGTCAGTCTACACATTCATTCCCTTCACGCCTCCACTATTTACTACAGATAGAAAGGTGGACCTTCGGAACATCTTAGGTTCTGTATTATTTAGGTAAGCAGAGTTGAGTGATGAGCAAAGTTTTCACTTACTGTTCGATTGGCTTGTCTCTAATCACAACATGCATTCAAGCAACCCTCAGAGTCATAGTGGATCTTTGCCCTTGAAAAGCGGATTTTTAGCGTAAATGAGGTGAGAGTACCATATTTAAAGATATAATGTATCTCTGAGGTCATTATACCCCAGATTGAGCTTCATTCCACACCTTGAGGTCAACGTAGATAACATCGACGCCAGAGAAGTTTGAATATTGAGCAGGGCACTGAATGCTAGTTCACCGAGAAGATTGATAAACCATGAATAGTTAAAAGTCAAACGACATATTATGTGCGTAGAACAACGAGTTCACGGAGTTTGAGTAGGGAGTTGCGTGCTCAGATCCTACCATGGATTGTGGAAGGTAGAAAAGAGCGTGGATGGACTCATTATCCGACATCCGATACCGGTGGCTTCTAAGCCAAACAGAGTCACATCGGCTTTTTCTTCCGAGGTCCGGATCTTTAGCGCCCGACATCTCGACGTTGCTCTTGCTGAACTCCGTCCTTCGTTGCCTACTTGTTGTGCGCAGTTATTCACCGCTAACATTCACTCGCAACAACCACGGCCTCTCGAAGAAACTCTTGGACCTAATTGAACCCTTCCACTGTATGGTCTCATTGCAACTTCAGTAGATGACGTGTCTCCGTTCATTCGTGTTTCAATTTCTTAGTCTCAACCTCACAAAATTCACTTGTTAACCTCAAGAGTTCGCTCCTACATCCCATTCATGTTTCCTCCCGTATAACCACTGCCTTTTTTATTGCACGTCATCGTGACGGATTGAACCTGCAGGACACTTCCGTGGGCCCTCGTCGAGATATAGATAGATTATTGAATATCGAGCTTGAAGAATCATGGTACGTCTCTCTCCTTCGTTCTTTCACTATATTCATCTTTAATAAAGTTCCCATATCCTGGAATTTAGTCTCACCAATCCCTCTAGAGCACGACTCTGGGCCTGCTACGACCATGTTTCTACCAAGTATCAGTCGCTCTGGTCTCCCTCCACTCAGCCTCTTCGTCCGTTCCTCTGATTTTTCGCGTTGTAATCACCTCTGGTCGTCCTCGAATTGCGGAAGCGTCAATGATTCAGCTTCTATTCACACGGACTTTTGGGTATATGCTCACAGCTCAAAATTCACCCTGGTCAATTGTTGTTGGAGCGTCTGTACGAAGGCCACTAGTATGTCTTACGCTTTGTATCATTTGTATTTCACACTAAATTGTTCGTTTCGTTCGCAGTCTACTCCTACAGGAGTACCATGTCCTCGATATCGTCATTCGTTGAACGTCTTCCGTTCAAGCTCCAATCCTTGTCAATCTCGACCGTCGCAAAGGTCGAGTTACCTTGGCGCTCGTATACTTCTGCGGGATAGCTGGATTTTATGATGATTAGACTGTCAATTATCCTTACGTGTTCGCAGATCGTGTTGGCGTTCTTTCGACGAGAATATAGGTGCTAGTGAGTGCATGATACTTAACCTTCGCCGATCTGTACAGCCGACTCCTGTCCGTTCTCATAGGTGTGCTCAGTTTCGCTCCATTGTAGAACTCCACTCTCGTTCACCTAACCGACGCCAACAATTCCCACAGCTCAACCCTCACCCTTATCCATCACCTCAGCTGGTGCAGGTCCTGTTGGTTGAAGGTTCAATATCGATTCGTATAGAGCGTCAACGATGCACTAATGTGCGCTCGGAGCTTTGGATCGATCATTGACTTGCGACGGCGGCAAGGACTTTGGCATCGGTATACCTGCGAGGATTAACTTGAATAAAAGAAGATCATACACCTGAGCAATAATCGGCCCCCTCACAAGGCCTGCACGGCTCAGTACATGGCATTTGTGGCAGCTGGATCTAGGCTATCAAGAACACTGCATACAGAGGTGCTAACGACAGAAGTAGGTGTAATCTTGGAGAACATTGTGAGTGTGAGGTATATTTGAGAGAGTACGGCGTTGAATAATCGAAAGTTGGAGGAATTTGAGGACTGTCCAGAATACAGATAGCTGTTGTAATTCTCAGGGTGATTAGAATCACTCACGACGTTCTTAGGAGGCATCAGAAATGAACGTCCTTCTCGATGTGCCTCCTTTTCACCTGTCAGAAATCTAGGCCAAGAAAATCTTGATGTCGTTCAAAACACTCCGGGCAATATTCAGCGCCGAGTGCTGAAGGTGCTGCTTTCTCTCCTGCACGTGTGATATAGGCACAAGGCACGTTGGCTACACGTAGTTGGGCGGCAAAAAGATCACAGCAGTCGCTCTATGAAAGGAAATTTGGCAGGGTAATGATTCTGCCGATTCAGTGATAGACAGGCGTATATCCGCATGCGCCGCATGCATGAGTCCGTTTTACATGTAATTTGCAGGTTTATATCGCCTTGCACTAAGTCTTAACAAAGCCCAGGACTATCATCATCACACATAATGCAATGTTTCTACAGTGAAATTATCGTCTGATCACATCGACAACATTATATGCGCTTGCATATCACAGCCGCCATCAGCGCTCGATGTCCAGGAATCGTTCCAATTTCTCAGGTAATATCCGTCTCTATCGAGAAGTTCAGTGGCAGTTGGGTGAATCAGATGAATACGATTCATACCTATTCAAAGAGATAACTTACGTGTCATGCAGCGCGCGGCGGTGTTACGACATACACACAATAATTAGCGCTGGAGCGGTGGTTAGTATCCTCCGACCCCTGACCTTCTCAAGTTTCCTTTTATGGCTCTACTGCTGTGATCTTTCTACGGTTAAACTTGCGTTACGTGCCTCGTGCCTGCCTACAACAAATTTCAGGACAGAGATGACGCGTATTGGACGAAGTTTCGGTGCTATAATACTCCGAGTTGCTAATTTATCTTCCGTTCGGATTCATGGTCTCAAATCTGCGTCAAATTATGTATGAATTGTAGCAATTATGGGTTTTCATTTAATACAATAATATGACTATCCATGTAGAAGTCAGAAGATATGCGAAGAAAAAGGAACTGTTCGATTCGGGAACGAAGGTTGTATGCGCATGGGAGCCAGTTAACCTTGCTTTGTTGTAAGTATCCCTGAATGACTCTGATGAGTATTCCCATGTTAGAATTCGGTATTGTACAACTACCGGACAGCCATTGACGACCTAATGGCCAAGGGTATCTGACAGTTGATGAGGCACATCATAGATGAATAAGCTGTAATTCTCCGACATCTACCTCGTTGAGTGAGAAGATACTCCGGGACCATTTGTGCTCCCTCTCTATAAAAGCAGATCAATAGATACTCATTCAGCAGAGTCACTATCCCATCAGTTCTTCATCTTCTAAATTTACAATGTTCTCCAACATGCTCACTTCCCTCCTTGTTCTCGCTACCGTCTGTGGTGCTCTTGCCAGCCCCACCTCAGCGGGCAATGTATACAGCAAGCGTCATGTATTAAACTGCTCAAACACCGTGAGAGGTCCAATCATCTCTCAAGCGTTTGTCAATCTCCTTATTAATCTCAGTCAATAACTAACAATTTAACAATAGGTATGCTGACGCGAAGGTTCTAGCCACTGTCGCCAGCCAATACATTGCCACTTATGGGTCGTCCGACTCACTCTATGTCGATTATTTCAAGACCAACGATCCTGCAGTCGTGAAGGGTTATTTCGACGTGTGTTACGCTCATGAGATTTATGTGAAGTTATTCTAACAACAATGTAGGCCATCGCGAACGATGCGACAACTCAGACCCTCAACTGCCCAGTTCAATCCGCCGAGGCCAGCTGTCCAGGAAACAATGCATTCACTAGGCAGCCTAGTGGAAATATCTAGTTCGTCAATGAATCTGTTCTTATCATTTCGAGATTCTAAAGAAGTAAATGTCAGTTTCTGCGATGCTTTTTTCAATTTGGCGGACCAGAGTGCCTTGTGCACGGCGTCGTCGCTTCCTGCTACCAAGTCGGGAACAATGGTTCACGAATTAGGACAGTGAGTCTCTAAACGACCAACAAACCTAGTAAATCTGTTAACCAGCATTTCAAAAGCGCGCTCAATCATAGAGCTGACATTGCCGGCTCTTGCTCAGCTAGCCGTGCTCTCTCTGTTGCAGATGCGCTTGCCAATACGACCAGCTACAGTGTACGTGTCACCTTCCGATTGATGCTCAAGTCCTTTACTTATTACAAAAATCTACCATTTCAGTGCTTCGCCAGACAGGTCTACAGGAACACACAGTGTTAATCCTCTGCATATATGATAGTAGTTTGGATGTTGAACATCCATGGTGTTTCTACTGTTTGCTGTTTTTACGATTGTCATATTGTTGATTTATCAGTTCCCATATATGTAAATGAGAGATAGCAAATTCATCTCATAGCCTCGCCAAAAGGTGATCAAGTATCTTCATAGATCTCAGTCAGGGTAGTACGCCATCAGTACGATCAAGGATGGACGGAACGAGCTCCAATATAACAGACTGGGCCAAATGTGAATGAGGTGGTTATCTTTCCAGTGAAGGCTAGGCCTTGATTATGAAATAATGAAGAGAAGAGAACGCCTACCACATTGTGTCAATGCCGGAGCACAGCCTCACTATTGCCTGACTGACGAAGAAAATCTCCCTCATCCAGAATGGGACCAAAACCTCCTGAAGCGCTGATGGAGGAAACGATGCTCTGCGACGCTCAAACCAAGAAGAAAAATTCCATATCTTAGGGTGCATTTGCATTATAATGTGGCTTCTCATACAGTCACGGACAGCAAAATTCAACCCTTGATTTTAAGCTCAAATTTAAGAATTCCGCAATTCTGATTGCAGATTTGGCGGGAAACATGGGTCAAAGAGCGTAAGAAATGCAATCTCCCGAAACTGTGGTATGTCACGTGACCAAATTCACTTTTGGGATCGAAAATTCAAAAATTTGAATGAGCATTGGGGATTGGGAGCAGCCCCTTAATAATTTGCGATATTGCTATTCTTTGTTATGCCTAAGAAAAGCCACAAATGAAGGTAGATTAGCAATTTATTTACTATTGATTAGATGATTTCTTATCTCTTGATCTTATCGTGTCTATTAAAAGCATTCAGAGTCCAAAATTCACTTTTGAGACATCGAATTGTTTCAAACTCAGAATGTCAGAATAAAAGTCAGATAGATCAAAAGCTCCTAAATCGGAGTTGATTCCTATGATTTTCAGGATAAAAAATGGTATACTTCATGATATCAATATTTAATTGGTTTGGAGGTTGGTTTTGACCATCCTGCACTGTACCACATTATTGATGGCGCATTCTCATCACTTTCCGTCAGTGTGACGTTCACATACGGCAATGAGAAGATCAGATTAAGATAAGATGACTTGCACTTTTTATGTAAGCATGAGCACACCATGTTTGTAAGAGATCTCCTTCCACTGTCGACCTGGACACCGGCTTGTAGGTAGGAATATATATGTATATAAATCCTATAGAAAACCTATATGTCTAGAAAACAAAAGAAATAAAATGTGAGGCGGCCTCACTTTGTTCCTAACAATCAGTGGGTGAAACTGCTAAGACAGTGACAAATTTTTGAGGGAAATAAATGCGAAATAGTGCGATGGAGACCAGAGGACAATGGCTGAGGGGTTGGCTTGACTGGTAGACTGACGGTGGAGATGACAGGTGCACAATAGGCATAACAGAGCCGATAGAGACTGAGGAGGACTGCTAAGAAAAATGCTAAAATAGTTGCTCGATCGCAACTAAGATAGCTTGACGATAAGAGAGCATAAGGATACGAAACAAAATCGCTTAGAAAGATAGGAAGGCGGTCTATATGATGCAAAAAGACCGGAGTTGTTTGGTGCTTGTATCGTTGAAAGCGTCGCAATTTGGTGAAGAGGATGATTTGTGAACAATTGAGTCCCAAAGAACTTGAGTTTATTCTGTAAAATCGAAGTAACTGTCTGAAGTATGTAGGGAGGATGGTTGAGTGAAAAGAGAGGAGGAAAAAGGAGTCTGAAATAATGAACTACGAAGCAAGTCCTATGTTTTTAAGTAAGAAAGTCCTTAACAAAAAGAAGTAAAGTAGAAATAAAATGTACAAAAATGAAGTAAAATGGAAATCCAAGTGGCTGTAGAAGCTAGAATTGTTCATGAGACTCGATTCATGTGCAAGAAATTCAGGTGATAATATTCCTATGTCAAATAAATACTTAGATGTCTCAAAAATGTGAAAAATACTAATCAAATCCAAAAAATAACCTCTCCAGAGATTAAATCCGTTGTTCTGAGCTCAAATAGCATTTCCAAAGGCTTCTGAAACTTTGTGATGCGTTCCGGACCATCCCCGATGGTCCCTGGTTGAAAATAGATATGCTGAGCTCAATTTAGCGGTGTCAGGACCGGGTTTATGAGTACAGAGCCATGCAAGGCTTGTCATCACCACATTGATTATATAAAATATTTGGAAATATAGTAATGGTTAAAAGAACTTATTCATCCCCAGAAGGCAATATGGAATTATTTTAAGATTAAAGACATGATCCATCCCAAGATTGTGTTTGAAAATATGTTACAAGTTGTCTATGTTTAGCTGTATTTTTGATGGCCCACCTATGTAATCCATCACATGACTTATCCCCGATGTCTGGAGAAGGAAATGAAGCAGGAAAAATATTTTCAAGACCACATAAAGCACTGAAGCACTACTATGTTGTTACTGACTATCTAATCTTACTATAGTCTTTGATCAGTGTATTTAATGTTAAATGAGCTAGTGGTACTATAGTGACTCTTGAAGTGCTTCAATAGTATTTGATTGGTGTATTGAATGTATAATGATTATATAGTGCTATGTAACTCTTCATATTGTCCTTTGATCAGTCTATTAGATACATTAACTAATATACTGACCATGTAATTGTCAAATAAGATTCTGATCAATCTATTGACTGTATTGATTTCTACACTGACTACTTATGTTCCTTATAGTATTTTGACAAGTCAATTGACTGTATTAATTTCTATATTTACAATGTAAGTGTCTAATAGTCTTTTGCTTGATGTAATGACTGTATTAATTTCTATACTGACTATCTGAGTTTCTTATACTATTTTGACTGGTCTATTGACCTGTAATGGTTTTTATACTGACCATGGAAGTTATTTCTGTTGATTGGTCTATTGATTATATTGTTTCCTATACTAAACATACTCTATAGGTATTTATGGTCTGTTGACTGTTCTATTGACTGTATTGATTCTATACTGACTATGTAAATTTTAGTCTTTTGACTGGTCCATTGGTTGCATTGTTTCCTATACTGACCTTCTAAGCTATTTATAGTCTGTTGATGGATCTATTAACTGTGTTGATTCATTCTGACCATATAAGTTATAGTCTTTTGATCAGTCTATTTGGTGTAGTATTTCCTATACTGACCATCTGTTTCTTGTGGTTTTTTGATTGATCTATTGAATACATTGATTTCTATATGTACCATGTAAGTGTGTGATAGTCTTTTTCTCAGTCTATTGACTGTACTGAGTTCTATCTGACTATCTAAGTTCCTTATAGTATTTTGACCAGTCTATTGCTTGTATTGCCTCCTATACTGTCATTCTAAGCTAGTTATAGTCTGTTGACTGTGTGGTTTATACTGGCTATGTACATCATAGTCTTTTGATAAGACTATTGACTGTATCAAATTCTTTACTGACTATCTAAGTTTCTTATAGTATTTTGATGGTCTATTAATTATATTGATGCTTACATTTTATGTTCCCTATAGTCCTTTGACTGGTTTATTTACTGCATGAATGATTCTTCAATAGATAAACTATTGAATGGGCTATTTATGTCATTAAATTTTCTACCTAATATGTAAAATTTAGTCTATTGATAATGCTAATAGTTCTCCAGTAGTTTAATAACCTCAAGTTTTAAAAAGCAGCTACTTTATTTTATCTCAAGAAAAACTTGTACTCCCATGCTTGCAATGGCCCACAACTCCAAGTAAAATGAATGGCACATGACAGGATGATGATAATAGATAATGTAATATTAAATTTAACAATGATTATCATTCCTATTGAGTTTATGACAATCTACTGCATTTACAAGATTGAGAGCTTGGTTGAAATACTTATTTAACTGTCATTGGCTGGGGTGGATCTCTGTGACAATCTGATACTTATGTAGACTTTTGACAGAACAGAATACACATGGTCTTAGTGCAATAGAATTTAACACAGTGTTTTTCAAAAATATATAATCTAAGTCCTGCTGAGTGTGCTTGAAAGCTGAAATGAGTGTAAGTATGGTGGGCTTGAGTGTGAGTGTATTGGCCCAGTTTCAGGCACATCAACACAATCTACACATAGAGAGTGCCAAGGTCAATATTGTTACGTCCATGCCTCCGCAACCACAACTCCGCACGTTATCCAGCAACTCCACACATCTCACATATGACTCCACACTCTGGATCCTGTTCTCCACTTGTCCCTCATGGACTTCTATTTAGATCTTGATTATCTATTATCTAATTCCTTTTATCTTTTGATTTATATCTATTTCCTTTAGTTACAATTACACAGTTCGTGTCAAGTCTCATACACATTTCATATTTTGTACATAGTACTCCACATTACTCGTCTCTACTCCGCAGTTACTCATCTCTGGACTTCTAGTATTTAAACCTAATTACTTCACTATGTAACCTCAGTTCAAATATCAACTTAGTCTGCCAAACTACTCCGCCTTGAGTTACCACCAACTCCACACTCCTCTGTAGAACTCCTGCAGGGAGTTCTTCTTCGTCGTTCAGAACTCCACCTTGGGTTCTGTCTTAGTTTGCTCTCATCCTTCGGAAATCCAGGGACCACTAGTGGAAAGGGGTGCAGCACATAAGCTGAAGCCAAAGTCCCTAATTCGCCTCAAGGCAATCCGTCTCCGCACTCTGCCCATGTTATCTGACATCTCCACCCCTAAGTCAGCCTTTCTCTGGCACAGCACTTAACAAATATGCAAACTACAAACTTATAGGAAAGAGGGAAGAGGAGTGTAGAGCAGATAGTATTGGCATTAAGAAATGACCAACTAAAGACTACAGAATAAGGACTACAACTACTACTATATATACTAAGAAACATACTCATAAGGAGTCACTAAGAGTCATGGTAAAGGTGAGTCAAAACATGTGTACTAAGTGTGAAATTAATAAATATGACTGTACACTGCAGCTGTGTACTGCAACATGTGTTACAAATGTGTGTATACTAAAATAGATATGTATGACTAGGGTATGTTATCCTCATGTGTCAACATGAGTTGGCTTTTGTTTGTCTTTGTTGTCAAAATTATAGAAACTTTTCTAATAATTAGAAAGAAAAGAAAAGAATAATCAAAATAGACAATTCATGACACCCAGTATGCCCACTAGATACACTTTATCCAGCAAGTGTGGCTGCTTGTGAGTGCAAGAGTGTCAAAAGTAGGGTATCCCCATAGTGTTGGCAAAGTCCAGTTCTGAACTGTGGTTTGAACTTGAACCTACCCAAATGGGACTGGGGGTTCTGTTTGGGGTTTGACTATTTGTATGAACAAAATTGATAAGTCTGGTTCACAGTTCAGGAGACAACAGTATTCTGCTGAATGCAATTGAATGCATTCAAACCACAAGGATTTGGACATTGTGTTAAGTGCTGTGCTGGAGAAAGGCTGACTTAGGGGTGGAGATGTCAGATAACAAGGGCAGAGTGTGGAGACAGATTGCCTTGAGGTGAATTAGGGACTTCAGCTTCAGCTTATGTGCTGTGCCCCTTTCCACTAGTGGTCCCTGGATTTCCGAAGGATGAGAGCAAACTAAAACAGAACCCAAGGTGGAGTTCTGAATGACAAAGAGGAACTCCCTGCAGGAGCTACAGAGGAGTGCAGAGTTGGTGGTAACTCAAGGCAGAGTAGTTTGGCAGACTAAGTTGATATTCAAACTGAGGTTACATAGTGAAGTAAGTAGGTTTAAATACTAGAAGTCTGGAGACAAGTAGCTGTGGAGTAGAGACAAGTAACACAGAGTACTAAGTACAAAACATGAAATGTGTATGAGACTTGACACAAACTGCATAATTGTAACTAAAGGAAATAGATATAAATCAAAAGATAAAAGGAAATAGATAATTGATAATTGAGATCTAAATAGAACTCTGCAAGGGACATGCAGTGAATGGAATCAGGGAGTGCAGAATAGTATGTGAAGGGTGTGGAGTTGATGATAACATGCAGAGTTCAAGTTGCTGAGGCATGGATGTAACACATTGCTACATCTGAGCAAGTCACCAGATCTATCACATAAATTAGTTTTAAATGCTGCCCCTGCCACCTGTTTCATACCCTTGTCTGCAGAATGTGATGCTTTTCATCATTCTTTCATGTGGTAGACTCTTTTCCAAGCAGTTTCATGTATGTATGACACAAAATACATATGGTTATTCAATGGATTCCAGTCAGTATTCCTATTCCTTCAGATTTTTTTTTGGATCCATTCTTTTTGGCCTGGAACTTGGCCTAGTGGTAGCTAGTGCATTCTTGTCAACTTTTCACTGTGGTGTAGGCTCTTGTACAAGCCATTTCATGTTTGGATGACACAACTGTTAAGGATCTCTACTGCTGCTACCGCTGGGAGCTACCCCAATATGAGGCAGGGATGAGGCAGCTTGAAGAGGTAGTAAATAGCTAGTTTTAAAATTGCATCATAAATAACAATAACTGACAGTCTGTTTAAGTGTGTTAAATATTATATTTCTCTAGTCACTGTCACTGACAATGCAACTGAAAATACAGGTTTGTTTCTTCATCTATTTTAAAGATATATTAACACAATACTAACATATTGTCATATATCTATTGCACATCAAGCTGTAGAGCACATTGATGCACTCATTGCAGCACTGGATGGTCAAGACTTTGATATTGATGAAGATTATTGATTTTTTCTGCAGCCATAGTTAGATGTACTGATTTCTTATACAAATAAATTTTTTACTTTAATTCTTGTTTATATTTGACTTTTGGTTCAGTTCTTGGTTCGAACCGCTCATGAACCTGAACTGAACCAATTCTAGCCTGAACTCATGGTCCTGTTCGAGGTTCGAGAGTTTTGGTAGAACCGAACCTGTGGTCCGGTTTTTGGTTCACGAAAAATCCTGCCTAAATCGAACGGAACCGAACTTTGCCAGCACTATATCCCCATGCTGGATCATCGCAGTGGTGAAAAAAATTATCCAACCAATGATCTTCCCACTGAACAACCCCGAATTTCGAGACATGCTGAAAGGGATGAAAGAGTTTCTTAAAGAGCATGAAGACAAAACAAAGGACTTGCGTATAGAGTGCAAGGAGCCAAAATGCTCACGCGAAGCGAAAGCTTGGGAACACCTGATGATATGGTGGATGGAAGCTTACAGATCTGCTATGGATGTAAAGATGGCTCAGGTGCAAGTAAAACAGTTCAGTTTTCGCATCTACATATCCTATGGACGCATCCCGGAGACGCTTGCTCGTCAATTCGACGCATGTCGCATCATGCCCTCGTAGATAATCTATAGATAATCTCACTTATCTAAAGAACTCTTAACTTCCTTTTTTAGATGGACGGCCAACTCGCCGATACCCCCAATTTAATTACTCTGCCAGGTTTTTATTGTTTCAAAAAATGCTCTTACAAATCCCTTCATTTCATCAAAACAAAGCTTTTTGTTGGAGGAATAACGATTCTGGCCATTTTAACTCGGTAATATCCGTTGTACAAAAGTAGCGGTGGCTTAGTGGCCCGCACCATATCATGTAGTGATGACAGGAGCCGAACGCATCTGATGGTCGCCCCCAAAGGAAGCTGATAAGATTGGGAGGCAGTGCAGATGTCGTGTTCCAAGGTGCTAAATATGTACTCTCACACTACATTATTTACTGATGCACATATATAACACGTCTCTCGAATTGTTCCGATGCACATCGACTCCCATCCACCACCTTCTTTATGATGGCTCTTCTCCTCGCACCTTACAATGACGCGATGCGGCTCGGAATGGGGTATGCCACTCACTTTCCCATCTTCAATGTTCCTACTTAAATTCTTATTGACGCTTCCTGGATTCTAGCTTTAACTCCTTCACCCAGCAACTATGCATCAACGACGCTGTGAAAAATTCAAGCAATACTTCGGTCTTAGAGAGCGAGTTGCGTCCTGAATACCAACGTGGTGGAACTACGGTCACCAATCAGCCACAGCAGCTTGTTAACTGGACCGAAAAATTCGTCGACCGTATCAGTGAAGTCACTGATAGTTTGAACATCAGTGGTATGTGAACATCCCTTTCGATCGATATCTCAGTATCTGCTTTATACTTCTTTATTATTGATAGGTGCTATGGAGATTAAGCGCGCTGGCCTAGGCGGGAGTGGAAGCGCTCGTGCCGGCTTCATCGACTCAAACAAGTTCAAGGAAAGCGACCTGAATTACTTTATCCAAGTCAAAGTCACCAATCAGAAGCTCGTAGCACCAGGACTAACCGATTTCTGCCCCATCTCTCACATATCTTCCAGCGACTTCACTCGCGTATATGGAGACAGCTTCATTTCTGGTTTTCAAGAGGGAGGGGAGTTCAACGCACTTGTATCAATCAAACTCAAGGATCGGAGAAAGGCGAAAGAGATTAGCGGTTCCCTCAAAATTTTCGATTTCAATTTCGATGCAAAGACCAGCTCTGTCGATAGTGGTGAAGCTGATGGATCCAAGAAATATTTCGATAGTAGCATCGATGGTGAGACAGCCATCTCTGTCTCTTGGACTGGAGGAGGCGATATCAAGGACGAAAGTCTCGAGGAGTGGAATTTGGAAACTTTGAAGAAGATTGCACTGAAGTTCCCTGAGCATGTCATGGCTCGTCCTATGCGTACATAGTAAGCAGACTTCTAAGTATCCCCATTACATCATTCGAAGCTGATGTATAATAGCGCCATCTTAACGAAGTACAGCGCTTTGCGCAACTTCCATGAGAGAGAGATCAAAGGCTCTCCATTGGGTACATTCACGACCATTCTATGTAACAAAAGTTTACTAATAACTTCCGTAGAATATGAGAATGTGGGTATGTACTCCTCCACGCTCCTTGACGCCTATATGGACTATAAAATCATCTGGCGTAACATCCAAACTGGTGTGTTCACTTCCTTATACGAAGTGTTTCATTGTATGAATGTAACGTACATTACTGCTTAGGATTACGGCAAGTCGAACATGGCCTCTCAGACTTGATTCCAAAGGATGTCAACCTCGACCGGCTACGTGAATACGCAGAAGGTGCAAAGTCACACTATGAACAGGAACTCGACGATTACAACAAATCCATCAAGAATAAGCTGATTGAGAGCGACTTGGACGAAGAAGAAATGTTCCTTGTAGATGATTCTGACTCCGACACGCCTACTACTGCTCCTAGGACGACGTCTCTCACTTCTGCTCCAGAGCCACCTATGTCCCCACACGATGTAGTCCCATATGCTCCTACTACTTTCGGATTGGATAAGGCGCTCAGGGACTGCAGGTACGAAATGATTAAGATCGTGAAAGAGGTAGCACCATCTGTCTTCAGGGGCTATCTTGAAAAACTAATCCCATATGAAAGGTCGATGCAGTCGTCGAAGATCCAAAAGTTGCGACTGAACCCCATAGGTTTTTGCAGTATCTCAGCCCTGCCATCTTCAACCTTCTTCTCCCTGTTAGCATATTCCAATATAATTTAATTATACATGATGCTTACTTATTCCACTCGCAGCGCATCATAACCAAAGATTCGGTTAAGCTAGCAGCTAAAGCACACGAAGAAGCTCAACGTACATCCGTGGCTGCTGAACTTCAAGCCGCCAAACAAACCATTATCACTACCCAAGAACTACTGCGCAAAGTTGGAGCCGATCTTGCTGCCGTACGTTCATCAAAACGGGAACTTGAGCAAAGGGTTCTTCCTGAGCGTGAGAGCGAGGTCAATATTGGCTCCATCATATGGGGGGGTACGGTGTTGTTGGACCCGAGCATTAGGAGGAAGGTTGAGGACATGGTTTTAGATGGAAGACCTATTCCGTTTACTAATATTTTCTTTGGTTGTGATCCATGGCCCAATGTCCAAAAGAGTGGAGTCATCAGCTATCGCTATCGGAATAAAGGCTCAATGCGATACGCTGTTGGTAGGGAAGGGCAGATCGTATACTTTGACCGTTTGTAGGTAACATCGAATGATCACGTTTCCCGTACAATTCTACCTATGTTGTTTCTCCTTTCATTCTGCAAGCATGGTCGGCGCTGGCAATGGATTTTCAGGAGAAATGTAAAAGGGGCCCAAACTTATCATGTGCAAGTACATATAACTAGAATACGATTCTTAGCCTGTATTCTCGTTTAATACTACTCATTGATAATTTCACAACATGACATATATAATGCGACGATGATATTTCCAAGAAGTACGGATACTAACATATAAATACATCACTGAATCTTCAAGACATCAGCCAACAAGTTCTTTGTTTCAAAATCCAGCAAAGTAATTATAGGCGGCACTCTTCGCAGCACTGACAAGGTCTCCGTAAGATCGCTTTGGCATCGAATTGCTGTTATATCTCTGCGATGCCGTGGTCTTCAAATCAGTCAATGCTGTTGACCCGGACAGAGGATCAGTCCGTGTTACATACTCGTTGCTGAGCACCTGGCTACGGAAACTCGAGCCATAGAAGTCTGAGCCTGAATTCACTGCCGCTTCTACGCCGCTCTGGTCGCTGAGAAGCCATACATTGGTGCGGTAGTTGTATCTGCGCTGGAAGAAATACGTTGTCTCGTCTGGAGCAATTGTCAGAGTATGCTCCTCACTCTAAAGATAATAAAGTCAGCGACAACTTTCGTACATGACAATAGTTATCCCACTAACAGTCTGACTGTTCTTTTCTGATGAGCTGAACTGCTTCGCCTCAATTCCAAATTCGAGACCAATGCCTTCAAATTCTGCGGCAAGTCCCATCTTAACGGTTGTATCGGATCCTTCTGTGATGGTAGTGCCTGTGGTACTGGTAAGTTTGTACTGCTGAGCAACCTTTCCGTCATTCGTCTGTTCGTAGACTTTGTGCCAATAGAAATTGTCAAGATAAGTGTCGACAACGAGGTGGAGCGCAGCATATCCCGCTTCGCTATAGAGTTGCTTTACCTCCTGGTAAACAAGAGCGCCTGAGTTATAGGTCATATACTGCTGGTGCAGCGCAGTTCTATTAATAACTACATCCTACAGTCGCATTAATTTCAGTATAATATCATATAGCCAAAAAAACAATGGCCTACAGCCCGAGCATGAATCGCAGTCCCATTGATCACAATCGAATGGAAGGGTACAGCTATCAAAGATACGAGTATAAGTAGACGCTTCTTAAGAAAAGAAGAATAGGTACCAGAAACTGTACCTGCAGCAGCAAGAGTAGTGATGATAGCTTTGAAGAGCATTGTATAACCGATATATGAATAGCAAAAACTTTAATCTGGATTATTTGCTGTTGAACAAGGCTCTGCCCACTTGGCTTTTATACCCTTGGTGTTCAACTGAGAAGTTAGATTGTCAACAATTTTAAGTTAGCATGTTTTGGTCACCTGAAATGCCCTTCAAAGGCACATCAGCTTATCCGTAGTATTACATTTCTCCGAGCGGCTCCAACGCGACTTCTGTGGTCTAGAAGAATCCGCGTTCAATTATGATTGTTCTTCTTTTTGGATTATGGAGCGATATGTCTGCTGGGAAATTCAGGTCTATGCTGCTTATGATTTTACTAACACCTTCTTGCAGAGGGAAATACCGTCGTAACTCCTCTGAAATAGCTGAATATAGTCTAGGGAGAATTTTGGTATCGATTCACCTATATCATGTGTTCCGATTCGTCGTTTCCTTGCATCGGAAAATTAGACATAGACGTCCAAAAAGGTATCGTCAGTCTCCTAATCGTTAGCCTGAATATCTTGAGGCTGCATAATAACTCTTACTACATATAAATTTGAAACAGGTTGAAATACATTCGCTAGAGTTTAAGCAAAAGGAACTACAGTGTAACGTGTCTAATAGTTAATCGTCTTTTAGAAAGATTTCTGTGGCTGTGCAACCCGTGCAAAACCAAAAGCAGGGTCCCACTTCCGTCGTTGTCCACTGTTTCCATGCTTGCTGTGAAACTAATCCCTTTCTTCTAAAATAATTCCACATGTCTGATCAGTGGAACTTCACCTTCTTTGAACTAATGTCGGGGGATAAACGGCTTTTGATGATTATCAGATCTCAAAAGTTTCGTTTAGTTGTATATACTAATGACAGATATTGCAGCTAGATCATCTAACTTAGTCGTAGAACTCAAAGCCAGTGAAACTTGGAACAATATAAAAGAAGTCAGTGGTCCCAGTCTTGAACAGCACCAAACACCCATTCTCTCACCAAGCAATCCACAATGAAATACACTCTCCTCACTACCCTCTGTGCCGTCGCCACAGTTGTTACTGCACGCGAGTCTGCTGCTACTCTGTGCCCAGCTACTTCCAAAGCTGTGTGCTGCCAGTCGATCACCACTGTAGAAGACAACACCAAACCCGTATTCGATGCTGCGAAGAAGAATGCTGTTCCCGACGCTGCAGTCGACTTTCCCGCAGGATTAACCTGCCAACCAACTACGGACTTCAGTACCTGGTAAGCCAGAGATAGCTATCTCAATAGACGGTAGAGCAAATAACTGACACAAATATTGTTTGTAGCAAGGCCAAACCGGTTTGCTGTAAAACCATAGGTAAAGATTTCATGTTTTCATGTTATATCTTAATTGATCTTACTTTTCAACTAGCTAAGGGAAATATGAGGTTCAACTGTTACCGTCCAGAAACTGGGTTTTCAAGCCCCAAGGCTTGATCTATTTATCAATATATTAGGGAGTAGGAAGTAAAAAGGAGGGTTCTTAGTATAGCCGACGTATGTCAAGTGTCGCAGAGAGAAATTTCATGTGCAATTGTAAAAAACCAGTATTTTATTTTTGCCAACTTCAGATGAAATGCATTGGAGAGACAATTTGATGTCTTTCGATGTTCTATCAACGAGAAAACTGGAGATCCACCATTGAGCTTGCATGGGGGTATGAACTTACATCCCCGTGTGCGTAAGGATCTGTATTGCGCATTGATTCAGACAGCGAAGAAATATCTGAATAGATATACTCCATATTGGTGCTAGTATGATGGGAGGATGATCTGAGAGCAATTGCTGCTGACGTATACATATGAGCACGATATTGTAGAGAGCTTAGTTAGACTCGAGATGCACATCGGAAGTGCTGGAAGGGGGTATATACTATACACAAAGAATGACGCTGTCATTCTTAAAAGTAAGCACACTCCGACTGGAGCAGTCTACACTGCGGCCAAAGCAGTTCAAACAGCTTCCTTATCAGCTACTCTCACATTTAGTATGCACAAGAAGTCATTAGGTTCGTTCGCGGTAGCACTTTTCAGTCACTTTTCGGAAAATGACGAACGCGTTCACTTTTAGATTACTTTTCGCACTTGATTAATTCAAACTCCACACAGCCAACGTCACCAGCACTTGCTTCCACCTTGCACCCACTCTCCTCCTTCCTTTCTGATTTACCTTCTAAATTATGCCTACCAAACCAAATTCTTCCTCAAAGGCTCGGACTGCAGCAATAGTGCAAAAGCAAAGCATACATACTGCCTCCTGTCTCATAAGTTGTGATCACTCTGACATCCTGTTCGATTCCTGAGCCCGTATGCTGTTGTGTGTGCCCCAAGGCCTTTCGAACTGATCATATTTGTGGAACTATATGGGTACATGGATAAGTATTGGTAGACTGGTAGGAAATTTTATATAGTGTTCTGCTCATTCGAGCATATAAGGCCTCCTACACTGTACAAAAGTTATAGTTCTCTAATTATTATACAATTCTATTTATGATAATTCCAATATCCTCAAATACTTGGGCTTATATCATGAACAGGCAAGTCAACAGTAATAAAGGCGGTATGTCTATTTAAAATGTGACATGAGGCGGGCGCGTGTGGACCCTGGTGCGTGTTGAAGCCAGGCAGATATCATCTTCTTAGTTGGGGAAATAAAGTGCCGAGATGTCAGGCTACCTCTAGGTTTCATTTTGATTCACTTTGAATCCACTTTTAGAGAATTCGGAGGGGGATTTACGGTAGCCACTTTTGGGTCACTTTTAAATTCTCTTTTGGGTTATTCATGTTGATAAAAGTGACTAAAAATGAGGGTCAAAGTGAATAAAAAAGTGCTACAGTGAGTGCCCCTATTGTGCAATTTCAGTACTGACTAAATCATCCACAAGTGGATGTTTTCATGCATTCCGTCACCGGGTCACCGGGCCCTTCTCTTCATACTTCTGCACACTATCACATTCACCTCAGCAATTATTATGGAATGCAGGGATGAAGCGTTGTACATGCAGCATGGTTTCTCTGCCTCGAGGCTCCACTATAATTAGTCTCTACTCATTGAAGTTTGTTGTGCTGGATTTGTTAAACATGCAGCCTATCAAGATTGCAGAGCAACCTTAGAATCTAACATATCCCTACTTCTCTCTTAGCGATCTGAGAGCTGTGTAAACGATGGCCGCGGATCATAGCCATTGGAAGGATGTTTAGGTACACGTTTCAATCGTGGGTACCTGTTTATATGTGGACTAAAGCTTCCAAGATTGAAAACACTCCTTTCTTTTCCTCCAAGCGCTGGGGAAGCGTAGTCCATAACTGATAAACCAGTTCAACGATCTCGAACTTCACGGTGGCATCTCCCGAGCCCTTCCGCTTAATTCCGTCCAGCCATACGTCTTATCATAAATATGCATCGTGCCATCTACAACCTTATTCTAGAGCATTCAAAAAATGTCCTCTAGCTCTTTTCCTATCACTGCAGCGCAGCTATGGGGTTTGTTTATGGAGAGTGTTCTCTATGGAATGTACCTCGTGACTTGTGGTTACTGCGCTCAGTACCTATTTCTGATCGACGGACGATGGAAACGCCTTAGGGAATACAACTGGGCTATGGTTATTGTGGCGATTCTGCTTTTGATCTTGGCTACCCTTGACGTAACCATGGGATTTTACTACAATATGTGGGCGTTCGTGTCTTATACCAGTGCTGGAGGTGCGATGGAGGCTTTCAGTGATCTTTCTTTTTGGGTCCCCGTTGTTAAGGTACACTTATTCAAATGTCAAACTCAGCGGCAGGTACTCACCAGATATACCGGATAGATGGCCAATTTTCTAGCGACAGCTCATATTGGAGATGGAGTTTTAGTAAATCACTTTAGCTACAATAATCAAATAAATTTCTCACTGTGGAAGCAGATATATAGGTGTTGGATCATTCATAATAAATCCTGGCCGGTCGTCGCCTTCTCAATAATTTTATGG
>ML213645.1:71491-89205 GCA_004379715.1 Crucibulum laeve
CACAGTTGTTACTGCACGCGAGTCTGCTGCTACTCTGTGCCCAGCTACTTCCAAAGCTGTGTGCTGCCAGTCGATCACCACTGTAGAAGACAACACCAAACCCGTATTCGATGCTGCGAAGAAGAACGCCGTTCCCGACGCTACAGTCGACTTTCCTGCAGGATTAACCTGCCAACCAACTACGAACTTCAGTACCTGGTAAGCCAGAGATATCTATCTCAATAGATGGTAGAGCAAATAACTGACACAAAGATTGTTTATAGCAAGGCCAAACCGGTTTGCTGTAAAACCATAGGTAAAGATTTCATGTTTTCATGTTATATCTTAATTGATCTTACTCTTCAACTAGCTAAGGGAAATATGGGGTTCAGCTGTTACCGTCCAGAAACTGGGTTTTCAACCCCCAAGGCTTGATATATTTGTTAATATATTAGCGAGCAGGAAAGTGGAAAAGATAGTTCTTAGTATAGTCCAAGTATATCAAGTGCCACAGAGAGAAATTTCATGTGGGATTATAAAGATTCAATATTTTTTGCCAACTTCAGATGAAATGTATTGGAGGGATAATTTAATATTTTTTGTTGTTGTATCAAAGAGAAAACTGGAGATATACCATGACGCTTGCATGAGGGTATGAATTTACATCTGTATGCACGTAAGGATCTATATTGGGCATCAATTCAGACAGCGAATAAATATCTGAATAGACACACTCCATAATGCTGCTAGTATAATGGGGGGGTGGTCTGAGAGCATGGCTGCTAACTCATACATATGGGCACGATATCATAGAGGGCTTTTAGACTCGAGATGCACATCGGAAGTACTGGAAGGAGGTCGAAAGAGCAATAGGTAAGTGAGCACGAAGCACCGCTAATTATAAAACGTTAGTTTATTATGGGCATATAGTGATTTTACTAGGAGCCAAGACGGACGCCTCAACTGAGGAGGGCGATTGGGATTGTGTTGGATTATCGAGCGCTCCACTGGTTCCATTTTCAGCTTTCTGTGATATATGGCTTCCACAGTACATTTTTTTTATTCCATTTTATTCCCCTGTTATAAAAGCATCTACTATTTATCTTACATCCGTATGGGATTCTACTTCTGGTTTTATTACTTTTCCTTTTGCCTAAGTTGTCTACTTCGCGGTAATTAGGTAGCCCTAAATTGTAATAATTAGCCTACACGTTTTCGAGGGCCACCGTCTAAAATCTCGAGTTAAACTCGACTGCTTCATTTATTCCAACAATTGCGTGCCAATGTGCAGAGATGATGTATAGAAAAAAGTTAAAACCTCCAATTATACTGCTAGAAACAGTTCAGCGTCTCCGCCATAGTGTCCGACGCGAGTATATCGGGTCTCTATCTTCCTCATTATTCTCGATGCTCCACCTCATTGATAGCCAATAATCTGGTTCTTACTTACTATTTCTATCCAGGGATTTCGCCGATAGGATGGGGTCTAAAATGTCTATGGCTGTTAAAATATGCTATACAAGAGCCTCGTTGTTTGCAAGAACCTCACCATCTCGTAAAGCTTCCAGTACGCGCACAGCCCGCCGTTGACATCGCATAGTGTCTAGTGCAGAATCCACATGTTTGTATTCCTATTCGGTAGTCTTTAGCGCTAATATATCAGTTCTCCGGGCATGGTAGCAAATGGCGCCTATTTCTGACAGCGAGGATTTACAAGGCTGTGCGTGTATTAGTATGACAGCCTTCTGTGTTTAAACCGAGAAATACCACGACGGCGCCTCTTATGGACTGCTTCAAACACTAGGCGCTGGTAAATATAATTTAAACCTCGAGAGATTCACCAGACCCACGCAATTACACGCCTACATGTCTAACCCCAACTCTACCACTGGAGAGGAAAGCTCTCTAACTCTAATACTGGAGTCTAGCTCTACTACTGCAGAGGAAACCTTTCCAACTCTACCACAAGAGTCCAGCTCTACCACTGAAGAGGAAACCTCTTACTCCACCGCATTAGTCATTCCTGGAGACGAAGCGCACGCCTTCGCTGATGCTCATAATGTGACAATAACCAACGTGATCGTCGACAATGTTGCCGGCAAGAAAATCAACTACGCTGGCCTGACAAGTGAGGAGATTATTGCGCAGAAGAGGGCGGATGCTGAGGAAAAGAGAAGAGACTTTGAGATGAGAATCAAATATCGCATTAATCCAGACCGCAAGATAGCACGGCTCTTCCCAAATGCCCAGGGTGTAACGCTTAGTGGTGCGAACCTTAGCAATGTTGCTGGAGGTATAGAAGAGTTTGTCACAGCCTCCGGTAGTCGAATGGACCCGTCACCAAGCTTTAGTACTGTGGGGAACACCAACCCGATCGGTAAGACTGAGTTTCTGTATGGTCCTTTCTCGCATGTTACTGATTAAATTATTTAAAGCGACAGTCCCTGTGCAGAAATAACTAGAGTAGACGATGTTAAGGAGCGTTTAATGTTGATTATTGAATAAATATGGACTCTAATGAAAGGTTCTGTCGATGGGTGATGTGAGCGTTGTGTTCGAGTACTCTTTGACGTTTTCCTATGTATATAGCGAGATTTTCGTCGTTCTATGTGTACATCAGCCTAGGGACTAGTGTGGACGAGTTTGCATAATACATGGATCGTGACAAGCCAGTCGAGTAGCCAGAGTTATGAGACAGAGCGAGGAGTGAATGGCCGCCGTGAAGATGGACGCCGGTATGGAACCACTGTCCTCATCTTTGTTTACATTCCAAGAGATATTGGATCAAGCACGGCGAGACGGAACCGAGCATCTGATTGTGCAATGTGTATTGGTGTGCATGGAAATCGATTAGCTAATGAGCGCTCCTGTTGCTAAACGCTCAAATACATGAATACGAGTGAGGTAAAGAACCCGTAGTGAGGAGTAGTTCCAGGATTAGCTAAGCCGAGTAGTTGGATAGGAGTAGTCGAGTATGAGGACTACTTAAGCTCAGAGCAGCTGCGCTCGAGTAGTTGGGCTCTAAGAGGAATGATTAGGCAACAGCAGCAGTACTTAGACATCGTCGAGGCTATTTGATATCTGGACCCCATTTCATACGTCGACCTCCAGGTGGATCTCACAGAGATCGTAGACCCTAGTAAACTCTCGTAGGTATATCCACGTAATAGTGCAGGTGCATCGTACCCTGAGGCTCTTACCATGGCGGTACCTTGATATCGTACACCCATAGCTGGCTTTGATCTAACGACGCCCGTCATGAACGTTGACTAGCGAAGGAGCGGATCAAGCTATACGTTTTCGAGTATTTGTGCTCGTCATCCGTGATTGAGGATGTAAAACTCATTTGAATGAATATCCGCATAAAAAGAAGGGGAAACTAGAGGGAAAGCAAGTATGGATGAGTCTCGATTCGTGAACGAAGCAAAAGGGCAACTTACAGCCCGGATGGCTACGGGTGGTGACGGCACCAGCAGCATTGACCACCTGAGTGAATGGAACAAACACCTGTCGAGATTCTAGTGGGTGGACACTGTAGGATTACAAAACACTAACCACCGTCAACGGTAGTAATGATTTACATCAGGTAGTGGAATAAGGGCGTGATGCGTGTGCAGAAGGCGTGACGTATGTGTAGCGAGTGGCAATGCATCCTGCTTCAGAGCTGCTGGGAACAAGGACACCGAGAGACGAGGTCAAGTTAAAGATATCCACTCATCAACGATGTACTAACCCATGGACAGATAATTTTCTCTCAACTCCGAAACCTGAATATGCTGTGCAGGGCACAGCGCCGACCTCTTAAAAGTCACGGCGCTAGTTGCTCAACGCTGGTTGATACTAACAAGAGCTAGATACCACATCCAAAAACCTTTCTTGCACCGTTCTTTGTCTTTACCTGTTTGAAAGTTCCTGTAACAGCATAACTGACGTTCTCAACACGTTCTAGGTTGGGGGACGTATGCTACGGTGGCTGGATGGAAGATTTCATCAACAATTTGCGAGAGTAAGAACAGGGGCGAAAGGAGGTGGGAAGGATCTAAGGGAAGGAATGGAACGATAGAAAAGGAGGGAGGAGAGAGGCTGGGGAAGAACATAACGGCAGCGACAAGACGTACGGGGATGGGACAAACGGGGAAGGCGGTAGGCCAATATGTCGACAAAGACAAAAAAGACGTACAAAGTGACTCAGAGGATTAACCCAACATACATACGGCCTCTAATACGATCAGCCTCTCTCGCTCCCGGAACGCGTTGCCCATAGAAGTTACGCTGTGTTTGGTTGACACGGAAGGAACACAAAACTTGGAAGTCGATGGAGGTTCGAGCCGATCATCATCGTCTTTTTCGCCTCCTTGTGGTGCTGACAAATCCCATCAAAGTTCCCATCCTTTCTTTTCCCTTCACCGTCCCTCTCTCTCTTAACTTGAGATACAAAAAGCATTTGCTAAGAATGGTCCCCAATAACCCTCATCGCGGATTCAATATCTTGACAAACGTCTCTCTCCAACTCCCGAATAGTTTTCTTCTTATATTTGAAATTCTGCGAATTGCTACGAAGTATGTTAATTGATGCTGGCGTGCCCACTGCCACAATAGCCGCTCAAACTTTATTACTTCAGTTGGAATTTCATCATTTATGATTATGAACTTGTTTTACACCTGTGTTAGATGCCAAAGGATCACTACTAGCAGCGCTTTATTGCGATTCACTAGCTCTCGATCCCGTACCCACTCTCTGTGATATCGCCGGCTTCATGATGTCGATAGGACAGCCAAGAGGGAAACGACACACGTGAAGAGCATTTCTGAGACCTACAATGCGCTTGAATGCGTAGTTGAAGGTCTCGTTATTGAGAAGACTGCTCTTCTAGCTACGTGTACACTAGTTCTTTATACTATTCTAATAGGTACTAAGAAATCAAGTGAACATCGGTAGTTAGAAGTGGATCCAAGGCGGAAAGGAGAGTGGATAGTATTGTAATGAAATGGGTCAGTAAGGAAGTAGGTAACGAGTAACTAAGTAATGAGTAAAGCTAGATGTTCGTCAATAATATGTAGCGCAAAGAATAACTTGAGAATTAGCCGAGTTAGCCGGCTATCATAAGATAAGATAAGATGAACAACTTCTCGGCGTGCGTCACTGTCACGTGATGTAACCTGCCTCTATCAAGGTAATCTTTTATGTAGTTCATCTGTTCGTTCGTACTCTCTTCTTCTTCTCTCCATTTACGTAGGTATATTGTTTCAATATTAGATAAAATGAAATGAAGCTATAAAGGGTCCGCGAAGGCCTGGACCTTACACTCTCGCTATCACATCCATGCATAACGGTCTGATTTCTTTGGCCTCGGTAGAGTATTCGTCTATTACTACGGTATGTGAGGTAAGTACAGTCATCTGCGTACAGACTTTTTCATTGGCCTCGTAAGCTGAGCACACAAATTTTAGAAATTGTGAAGTAATATGAGACTATTTAATCATCTTTCGAGGACTATATAAGATAAGTGTACTCCAAGGATGATCTAAGCCCAACTTCAACCGCCGCAAGCATCAACTACTTCACTCCTCTTGATGGCATCCGACCGCATCTCAAGTTCAACGCTATTCCTAAGGAAGGAGAGATGGAGCGGAACTATAATCATGTCGAGGAAATAATAATCGAAAACGTTCATAGAAAAGAAGACTCTAACACTCTCGACACCACCGGATTCCAGTTCTTCAACTCTCCAGTCAAACTTAATGTATTTACGAATGATGTGGACATCAAGAAATAATATCCGGAGAGTATTAAATTGATCAAGCAACTTACTGGTGCGGCCAGAGTCGTGTTATTCGATCACAGTACGTACATTTACGAAATAGTTCGTCTCGTGATATATAATCTTATGAAAAAGTCTATCACCAGCTGTTCGACGTATACAACCATGTCAAGTGGATAACGACCCGAAACTTCGACAACCTGTCCCCTGGACCCACGTCGACCAAAGCGCAGCTGCGTCCATTCCTCGCGTGCATCGTCATCTCTCCCCTTCCGACGTACCATCACTCTTCAAGCGTCGTTTCCAAATTATCAGCTTCTGGCGCCCCATAATCTGGCATGTTAGCCTGGAATCACCTCTGGCACTATGTGACTACCGAAGCGTTGACACTGAAAAGGAGATACTACCTGTCGCATTGATTTATCCAGACCGTGAGGGTGAAACACTGGGAGTTAAATATAATCCGAACCATAAATGGAAATACCTTCATGGTATGGCACCTAATGAGCTTATTCTCATAAAATGGTAAGCCATCTTGAAATATACTAGTATGTTCGCATATTTAGCTCGAATTTCAGCTTTGATTCCATCTAGGATGGAAGTGCTGCAGTGTTCACTCTACTTACTAGTTTCTAAGACCCTAGTACACTGCCAGATGCGCCGTTGCGGGAGTCGATCGAGTTAAGGGTCCTTGTATTTTATCGTTTTACGACTAAGTATGCATTACTGGTTTCTTTCCTTTCCATGTTACAAGACACAGGCAGATAATCACACCTCTCTGATCATGAAGTACATCACCGTGTCATGTATATTTTAGCTTCTCGCTCTGACATTGGGGTTCGAGCTCATTGACATCGTTGTCCTCGGGTCGTCGTGCTCGCCTTTTCATATTGTTGACAAATCCAATCAACTTCCCGCCCCTTTTTCTTTTCTCTCCCTGCATGATCCATCCTTGTCTCTCGTAACGTGAGATATAATATTGCTAACATCTGATAAGAATAATCCCTTAAAACGCTCACTGCATTTATTCTTTTGACAAAAATCTCGGTTTAGCCTCTGAATAATCATTGGAAGTGACACCAGGAGGGGTAATTGATCCGAAGCGCGTTAGTTGATGTGGGCTTGCTCACTTCAATAACCCGCTCAAACCATGCTTCTTCCCGCTCTACTTTTAGAAGCGTCTCCCATCTTTTCAGTTACCAAAAGATGACCTCCAGAACAACTGTGTTGCGATTCTTATCTCTCGCTCTCTCTGTTGTAAATCGAGTGTGCGCATTGAAGAGTATCCATTTACTGGCCTCCGTGTGTCGGGATTACTAATTCCAGCACTCTGTTACTCATCTCAGCTTTGTAGTATCTATGTATTATTATAGCATCCGGAGTAAGTACAGTCATATGCCGACTTGTGGGAATTTGTCATCAGCCTAATAAGCTGAGCAAGCAAAACTTAGCAGTTATGAAGTAACGTGGGAAAGTGTTATCATTCTGTAAGAACTATAAAGGATAACGATACTTCACAGACGATTCACGTCACCAAACTAGTGGATCTAATCTTCACACCATGTCCGGCGAGCTAAACCCAACCACAACAAAAGCCACCATCAACTACTCCTCTCCTCCTCCTGATGGCGTTCGACCGTATTACAACGCCAATCCTAAGAAAGGAGAGCCAGAGAGGAACTTTGAAGACATAGGAAAGGACGTGCTAATCGAGAATGTTCGTGGAAAGGAAGAGTCTGTCACTCTCGACACCGCGGGTTTCCAGTTCTTCAATTCTCCCGCGAAACACACCTCCTTTACTGATGACGCAGAAATCGAGAGGGAATACTACCCAGAGAGTATTGAATTGATCAAAAAGCTCACTAGTGCGAGCAGAGTTGTGCTTTTCGATCACAGTGCGTAGATTTATAAATTAGTTCTGTTCGTGATGTAATCTGACAAACCCATCGCCAGCTGTTCGGCGTAGACAACCAGGCGTAGATGGAAGGGACCCCAAACTTCGACAACCCGCCGCCACGGCTCACATCGACCAAAGCACAGCTGCATCCATCGCCCGCGTGCATCGTCATCTCCCACCTTCTGATGTACCGTCTCTCCTCAAGCGTCGTTTCCAAATTGTCAACCTCTGGCGTCCTATAAGCCATATTGCTCTGGATTGGCCTCTGGCACTATGTGACTACCGAAGCGTTGACAATAAAAATGATATACTGCCCATTGCGTTGATTTATCCAGACCGTGAGGGCGAAATAATGGGAGTGAAATATAATCCGGACCACAAGTGGAAGTACCTTCGTGGGATGACACCTGATGAGGTTGTGCTCATTAAATGGTAGGCTCTCTTTAAATGTACCTTTGCTTTCGCGTATTGAAGTCGTTTTATTTGATTCAGCTTCGATTCTATCCAGGACGGAAGTGTTGCAGTGTTCACTCCGCACACTGCTTTCCAAGACCCTAGTACTCCGCCAGATGCGCCGTTGCGGGAGTCGATTGAGTTAAGGGCTCTTGTATTTTACGATTAAATAGCCATAATTGTGCATGGCTACATATTCTTTTCTTTCCTATGTTGCTCCTAGCGAAGATGATACAAATCGACTGTAGTATTATAAGCTTTGTGAATTGATTCTCGTAGTTCTGAAAATAAATGTGCACCATGTTGTGATTACATCTCAGCCACTTTAAGTTTAATCATTACATGTAGAAGTTAAAGCATTGTTTGAACATTGTATGCATTCTTCTTGTAGGATTTTCCGACTAATGGAACCATCTTACGACAAAAAATAAAAAATCTACTTCAGCTCATTTTGATAACTTTACTCACTCTTTAAACAGTTAAGGTGATTTTTTTAATCTGATGTAGAGTCCATTAACAACTGTTCTTCATTTTAATCATGGTTACAATGCTATAACCGTATCAGATTTGATTTTGAAATCAAAATTTGAACAAAGTCTTCGGTGATCAAATTAGATAATTCATCTATAACTCATTTCGTGCACATCCTTACGCTGTGGAAGATTCATCGGAGGCAAATACAGGATGTGCGTCACCTGAGGACGATGTAAAAGGAAGTGATAAGATAAGATAATAGTCTTGTTGATTTACCGCCTCGCAGCCAAACAGAGTCATGTCATCACATACTGCCAACAACGATCGTGACGAAATCGTAAAATCCGCGAAGGCTCTCTTCTCAATACGTGCTCTGTTCGCCCCCAATCTGGGATACATTGAACGTCCTTCGACGCATCCTCGTATAGAGCTCCTAAGGAGATGGATGGAGATAAGGAAAAGAGTTTAATGGTGCAATTCACTGGTGCGTATGCTAAACGCTGGCATCGGAAACTGTCGCTAGCGAGTTTCGTTTGTCTTGTAGGCTTTCTGTTTAGCGTCTTTTCACTACAGCTGCACTCCTATATTAGAAATTTTAGTAGCCTCCTTTCCTAGAACTCACACTGGACGTCGTTTTTTTACTCCTCAACCACCGTGCTACTGGTGGCGATCCTTTCAGCTAAGACCTCCGAAAAACTCGCGTCTTCTTGGTACGCCGTAGAATCCCGGTCCTTACTGCGGCTTCCGTATCAGATTGTAGCCATAGGAATGTAAACTTCTCAACACCTCATCGCTCATTATTCCTGTCGCCCAACCATCAGAGCCATCGTGATAGCAAACTTCAGGCTTTTTAATCAACCCTGGATGACCATGCAGAGCGTAGGTGACCACCCCGTTTTCATTTGCTGACTGTTGAAAAATATAGAAATGGGGTGCAATTTGTTCTTTCTGAACAGAACTTTCCACTGCCTAGGTATCCATTGCTTCAACTTCCCCATCGGTGATCTCGCCACGCTTTCCTGAACCACTTACATATGGAATCGTTTTGTATGTCCTCCAGTCTTCTTACCATTCTGTTCTGCTCTTGTATCGTTCACTAATGCTGCGTTCTTTTTCGGCAGGTACACTAACCTCACTTCGCTCATGATACAGCAAGCAACCGTCCGTAGTTGTCTCGTTGACAAGACTGGGCAATTCTTCAAGACCAAAAATGGCGACATTGTCGATGTTTCGAGAACCCCCACTGCTTAGGAGAAGACGAGGAGCCTTTCGTTGGATTTGGAGTCGCCTTGGTTGCTTTATAGAGATACGGCGTTTGGTTAAGTGTTTAATCTTGGGGGATGCGAGTGTCGGATGTAGATGAAGGCTGGTGTGCTTCTTGAGTGTGCTATTTTGCGAGAGTAGGCCGAGTGTCCATGCGACGAAGGTGATCACCCACTATCGGAGATCTGTCTTTTCTGGTGTATGCATTTTGGGTGTTCGTGAGTGAAACGTGGTAGGCGTTGGTGATGGGCCGAGTGGCTTCTCACGGCGTAGTGGGCGAAATGTGTTATCTTCTGTTCGTCTTGCCAGATCCGTTGGTAGATGGATGGTTCATATATCGTCTGTAGCCCTCTATCATATGTCCAACGACTAAACGAGCTTTTCTTATATCGGCAGCACCGGCACCATGGATCACTATGAGACATCCCCCGCCGACCCTACCACCCTGTCGCACATATGCACAGACACATCCTGATACATTTTTTACCCTCGCAAACACGAGCTGGTACTGTCAACCTAACCCCTGCCGAACTATAACCGAACTGAGTCGTGTTCTGGCTGCGCGTGACTACCTTATTGTTGGATGGGTCCAAGTGCATGGCCCAAACAAGTCGAGATCGATTGCAAGATGCAGGTGTGTACAACCCTGCAGCAGTCCACTAATACGTCGGGGTGGTTGTTTTTGATATCGAACAGGATATCCAGAATGTCAAACTCACTGATGTTGAACGTCGCTCCTACAACCACATTTAGGACTGCCTTACTTCGGAGACGTATGCACTTAATGTTCATTTTTTGGAGTGTCAGTAAGAATAAGGACATCACTAATGTCATTTCTTCGTGTCAATCGTAGCGTACTTCGATGTCTTCAGGTGGTGCTCTTCTATGATTAATGGTTATTCTTTCAGGAGTGTGCCAGATGGACGGGCGAAAAGCCACTCATAGGTAACATACTGATAACATCCGTAACTCAGTATTGCGCCAATTACAGTGTACTTCGATATTTTTTTGGAAGTGCTCTCTCCTGATTGACGATTATCCACTTTTGTAGACCCCGGGTGGTCCGGTGGAATGGTGCTCTTATGTCACGCGCTGATTTTTAGAGTTCATCGATGCGCAGATCAGAGCCCTTGTCTGAAGTCAATAGCTTTTGCTATCTGACTTTTATATATCCCAACGAAGCCAATGCCAATAACAATAACATAGTGCTTTTCAACAGCGCAGAGCCGACATAACATACTTGTGTCCAATGAAGTGTGCGTTCCTTTGGACATTTGTGAAAGGCTATCATTCGTCAATTGTATTGTCGAGGGTGAGGCGAGTCTGTAACTGTGAACAGCCCCCTAGCGCTAGAATAGAAGAAGCACAGCCAATGTGGATATTATAAAGAAGCTTTCACCACGAGGAAGTATTACGTGCCTTGGCACCTGTTGGTACTGCAGCTGAAATTAACCCGCACGCAGTAGCGTTACCCCAGCTTGCCTTCAACCATCGCTCTAACTCGTTGTCGACCATGTCGAATCTTCTTGCCTGGCCTAGCAAATATTTCTTCTATGCCATAGGAAATACAAGCGCAGTATCCTTGACTGTGGATCTTTCTATCGACGAGCCTGCCCGCATGTTACTTCTTGGCTGCGGCGACCCACGCAATGTTCTCTATACCATTTTCACCGAGCCCCAAAACTGTTTGTATTCATGTCCTCGAAGATGGACGCTTGATCTGATCATCCTACAGCTCACCGTGCTTTGGACTTTACTTGCTGCGATTTCGATCCTGCCGTACTGGGTAAGCTCCTTATCGCGGTCGAAAATATAATTAATGCATTGATTGATGTATACCGTGTAGCTCGAAATGTCCTGCTTTTTACTATGATAGCTGACGACCTTTCATCTGCCACGATATGGAATATATTCTTCCATTTTCGTTTGGATAAAGTCTCGCATAGCACCCTTGTCGAACAATGCAAGAAGCTAATCGAACTCTCCGAAACTCCCAAGAAATGGAACGCTTCCCCGTATGCTTCATCGCTCAGGATGTGTACCGACTACAGTCTTGCGGAACTCAGACGTCATTGGATGCTCTATGTTGACATGCAAGGCTTGCCAAAATCGCGACTTGCAGCGATATCCGATGCTTTTGAGCGACAGTCGAAAAGAAACTTGAAAAAATACTCAGCCAATCTCTCCGCTTCTCGTTCCCTAGGCCCCATCTGGTTTCGGGGGGGAAATGTCGTCTCAGAAAGCTTCAGGAACTTCTGGAAGAATGGGGTGACGTTTGTCGATGGGAAAAGCATTACTAGCGCTACTCTTTTGAACCCAACATTCGTTTATTCTCTTGGTGGAGAAGGTTGTTCACTCCACTATGGAACTGATCCACTGATCCCCTTCCATCTTGCCCCTCTGTTCGCGAATACAAAGGGAGCTGTGTCGACGTCAGAATTTGTAAAAGCCGCAAAAGCGGAGTTCACGGACTGGTGTTTATCGTACCGCAAATCATATATCTCTAGCTCTCCGGCCATTGTTCGCTTTTTCGTTGGCGAGGCCACCGCTGTTTGCCGTTCTCTTCATATGTTTCATAATGCAGGCACACTAAAACTCGGTGTCCCCGTTGCGCAATGGAAGACGCAGGTCATACAGCTCAACAAAGATGAATATACAGTTTCTGGAGGTGCTCCTGCAAGCTTCAATGTAATCCACACGTCAAACTTGGAGGACCATATTGGCCTGCTGAACGTCCTCATAGCATCCATACCCCTACTCTCTCAAGAGGCGTCTAGTGTTCTTTATGCCGAATCACTCCTTTTCCTCGGACAGGACGCGACCAAGGAATTCACGGAACATCTCCACGCCGATCCCACCATCATCGCATTCCTCCTCGGGTTATGCCCGGTTGATTATCTCTGTGGATTCGCGACGCGAAGTAACACACATGAGCTTATGTTACTAATGGGTCATAAGAAAAAAGAGACTGTGACGCAGTTTCACCAGGTTACGACTTGGAAATGGTCTACATCAGGGGACATCATTGCCTGTCGGAATGCAGGGAGCGTCTTAGTTCCCATGTTTGATCCAAACCAGCTAGGAACATTACTTTATGACATTTACCAGTCTATTTTTGAGCAAGAGACTTCGAAGTCTTTCTGGGCTGCCAACCAGGCGAACCTGGGAAAAGCGATTGCAGTATCGAATCTGGCGCATTACACTCGCGAAGCCTTCGTGCTCTTCATAAAGCTGATCAAGGACAGGCTACGGCCCACCAACGGGGCATGGTCCGCAGTTATGCAACGTTTCATATCGCTCCAACTAGGCGCTTGGTCGATAGAGTCGATGAATACCCTTTACTACCAGGATTTGTGTGCGCATCTAAAACACAATGGATTGTATACGGCCGAATTCTTTCTTATGAAGGCGTCGAAGACTGGACGCTTTTCAGGATGGGATACAGTCCCCGATATTGTGCGTATTATCCTCGTCGTCCCTCGCGAAAGGCTTGCAGTATTACGAAATTCAAAGGCTGAGGAAGTTGGCACTCCACCACTCCATTGCGACATCTTTGGCAGGAGGTCGCTGAACATATTTTCTTCCATACATGTTGCATTAGGACGCGTAATTTCTGTTGGAACGAAATTACGCCCACAAGTTATCTTTGAAGAGGACATCAAGGGCTGGGCAGGAGATTCCCCGCTGGTTGTATCGTTCACGGCGCCGGCTTTGCTTCTTTCAGATCTTGAACCCCCAGAGGCGCTGAGCATAGGCTTTGGTGTTCGTAATACACCCGCCGCATGTCAAACGCTCATCAAGAAACTTGGTTACGAACTCCGCCTCTTCAGCGCGAAGCTTATGGATGAGTCACTTGTTCATGTTCTTCCCGAGAGCCCTTTGCCCTCGAGATACAGGTCAGAACCAGTACCTTTGTCGGCAGTACAGACACAGATAAGTATGCTTTCTCAGATTGGCAAGTGTGACACTACTACATCGGTCGAGTTGGATGAACAGTGCGAGTTGATCACCGCCTTGGTTGCACACATGTCTGTTACTGACGAAGACTCCTTACACCTGTTCAGCTCAGAGGGCAGCAAGGTCGTTCCGGAGATCACTCAGATTTCTCCCTGTATCATTAGAGTGAACTTAGGAGGCCGAATCCAAGATGTTGCTTTTCCTTTCCCCGTTATAGGCAGTGCGCATCGATTGCGACTCGCTAGGAAGTCACAATATATCGAGGTATGTCAGCGTCGTAACATTTCCTTCCTTGTTTATGTTTAAAATCTTACTTCTACCTTACAGGTAATTGTGCCGCCCTCCAGATCGCTTAAGCCAGATGGAATGAAGATCAATCCCTATCCAGTCATTAACGCAAAGGGACATCTCTATCCATGGAGCATTCACCGAGTTAATCTGTCAACATCGCCCATTCTCGACGTTAAGAAAGCGGGGAAGCTGGACCAATGGTTCAAGCCCCATGTCGGCTCCATGATGTCCAATCGAGAACGATCACTCAGGAAGAAGCAACAAGATGACCCTCTCATGTTTGTGAAAGATACACTTAACTCGATTTTCAGTTATGCATCAGGTCTTCAGAGTGGATCTGTGCAGCGTGTGTTTCTATTCACGGATAGGGAAACACACAATTGTGATACTATCCTCTTCATCAGCAGTATTAAGTTCGACCTCGCCTCTCATACCATTATCTGCGATGGATATGTGCTCCCTCTGACAGAAAATTTGCTCATGAAGATCGCGGAGCCATTCGGAAAAATCGTACATGACAAAGAGACGACTAATTTTTCTTTGCCTGACGGCGAAATGAAGCAGTGGAAACAGCTATTGCCTGCCGTTGTTGAACGGTGTCGTCACTCCTGGACACATGGGCCGAACTGTGAATACATGAGTAGCGGTGTCATCCCGCTAGCTGAGGATATGGAGGCGGATCCTCTCTGCAGTTGTGGAAGAGGGAATGATGTTGAAGGGATGCTTGCGATTCCACTATGGAGGAAACTTGCACCGTACGTGACCAGAATTGCACTTTCGCCCTTATTTGCTGTGTCATACCTTGAGGCTGTCGGGAGGGACCCTGAAGCTCGCAAGTGTTCGGTATGCAGAAGGAAAGGTAAGCCAAGGGTCAAAGAATGCACAGGCTGCCGGAAGGTACGGTACTGTTCACCTGAGTGCCAGAAGAATGATTGGAAAACCCACAAGGCGAAGTGTAAGCCATGATGGGCGGAGATATAATATTCAAGCATTTCCTGTGGTAAATAGATTCCATTTTTCTGCGATAAAAATATGTGTCGTTGAAACGGAGCAAGGCGATTATTATATCTGAGCCCTCATATTGAAGATTTAATGAAGCGTTGAGATTGAGATGCTCTGTTACAAGCATATAATCGCAATAACATAGCAATATTAAATACCTGGCGTCATTCTCCAATGCTTCGGTGTATTCGAAGCACACGGGTTTGGCTACTGTCCGAGTTGATAAAAGAAGTCTGATGAGAATAGTTACAGGAATGAGGATGCGGCGACGATCAAATGAATGGCCTGGTCATCGTCCAACTTCCTGGCCAACGTAGGGGCGAGAGAGTGCCATAAGGGAATTGACTGAAAGGCGCTCAGGTTGAGGTCGGGGGTATCCATGACGAGAGGTGTCATTTTATGTGACAGTCCTCTAAATGTGGAACGAGCTGATGCTCTTGTTTGTGCGCATGTCGAGACTCCGCTGAACTTGCATCTAGTAGACATGAGGATGTTTGAAGAGAAGTGAGGCGAAGGGAAGGTGAAGTCACACTAGAGATCACGTGAGTGTGACAGTTGGCGAAGTTGATCACAACCCGGCTGCACAGAGATTATGATGGCGTTGTTGGTCATAGTCAAACAGAGTTCCGTTCACTGTTGCTTCATTGCACTCATCAACTCAACCAGCGTCCTTCGAATTGGTGTCCACGTACAAATAATATATTCCTCTGTCCACGGCAAACTGTACCATTCTTATATTCTCAGAGCCTTGGATCACGCTGGTGTGAGCTCGAAAGCCTCATCTCGCATGTGGGCCCCCGAAGTCCTACCAGCCGGGGTTTCTGCAGTTTAGTGCGTCGAGTCTCTTCACTGGCTCAGACACCGCGACACTCCGGACCCATCCATCAAGGACCCCGAGTTCATGAGTTCTGATGTTCACTTAGCAGCAAGCCCTCTGACAAACGGGATGTCTTGCTCAATTTTAGCTCTTGGAATGTTTGGCACGATCATGATTGGCTATCTCCCTAAGATTATTATGCCCATGGGGATGATGCGCTCATCGAGTGCCATTCTACGAGAACGGCACGCAATGTCCGACATTGACTGAGAGAATCTCCACAATAAGTTTAACTAAAACATTCAAAATGGTTCCGATGAGAATCGCAATCTTTCTATTCCACAGAGATCAGGATTCACGGCTAAGTTCTCGAAGCCGCAAAACGACATTAATTGATAATTTATAGGATCTATAGAATATTCTACATAGTGTTATCTGCGATGGAATTGAAAAAGGTCCGATGATTCGCATGCCAGACAGATGTAGATATCTTCGCTATGATTTCACTTTTAATTTCTGAAGACTCTCCGTCCTTTGTCTCTATCTTAGGCATCCAAGAGGCTCAACTGGTAACGAGGGCCCGTTATGTGATAGTAGTAAAGATATCGCTACAAGAATAGATTAGGGCGAGGCACTTCGAGTGAAAGTGGTATAATTTCTTCCAGAGTGTTTAAGTAGCGTCAGAGTGGAGTGTCTTCACTCTCGATATGCATAGAGAAAAATGGGTAGCTTTAAAAGCGCTATGATCGGCAGAACAACTGAGGAAGCAAGCAGCATGGACTGCGAGAGTGTGTGAGGACTGAGAGACGCTCGGCGCCTAATGCGTCATAAAATTCAAAAGTTTCCGCACCTAAACACGTGTATCCCTGGCGCCTCCGACGTTCTCATCGTTGCCTGACTCCCTCCCGCTCATGGTAATCCTTAAGATCTACTGCACTGTCCTCTCTACTATTCCACAGAGACAAGAATTCACCCCCAACTTCTCAAAGCTGCAAAACAAGATGAATTTGTGAACAATGAAATATTCTACATAGTGGTATGTATGATGGAATTGAAGGAGGAAAAATAACTTGCATCTGAAATAGATGTATAGATATTCTCTAGGATTTATTTGTGGATTTATGGAGGCTCTCTTTCATTCAACTCTATCTTAGGCATTGTGTCTAATTTCTTGCCCACAGCCTCTCAAGTAGGAGTGTAGCCCATTGTCACAGTCAACTTCTCTGTAACTTCACCTTTATGTGCTTTCATAAGGCTATCAATTTCCCAAATGCAATCTGCATGAAAATCTTTGACCTATTGAAGAAGCTCATCAGCAATACTCCACTTGTCATCATATTTGGGGGTGGGGTTAAACCCGGATAGGATTGAGAGGAAATAGTACTTTCTTTTGGTGCATTCAATGACATGTGCTGTTTGCCAGTCTGTGACAGAGACCCCATCCACAGTAGCAGCATCCTTGAGGCAAATGTAGCTGAGTACCCATATGAAAGACTCTCCTTCATGGAAATACAGGCAGGTGATTAAACCATTGTAATATGTGTATGTGAGTAAATCCAAAGCCATAAAGGGGAGAGAACTGGTGTACTCTCTGCCTTGACCCCCTTGCAGCAATTGGTGGTGCATAGAAACAAGATTGAACTTATGTCGTTCCACCAATTGTCCGACAAGAAGGCCGATAAAAAGGCCGATCCGTATCGTTCGCTGACATACTTCCTCCACCTTAATAGATTTTTAGTAGCTTGACACGTCGAGCGAGGAATTTTCTTCTTGCAGGAATAGCTTCTGGATTAAAAGCTGGCATACATTACTGAGCAGC
>ML213645.1:93258-123753 GCA_004379715.1 Crucibulum laeve
ACAGTCTTCTTTGTGATGAGAATGTGAAGAAAGCATCCCTAAATTACCTGGCAAACCTTCCAACAGGCAAGGTGACCCCAAAGAGCTTTCAGGATGCTCTTAACACAAAAATATTACCTGATCTTGGCATTACAACCAAGCAACCTCTTTGTATTCGGACTGCTCAATGCTGGTTAATTAAACTAGGTTGGCAGTACACCACAATCAAAAAAGGTGTTTATATGGATGGGCATGAGCGAGAGGATGTGCGTGCATATCGAAACAATGTTTTTCTTCCAGCTATGGCAAAGTTTGAAGAATGGATGGTCCATTATGAAGGACCTGATCTGACTCAAATTGAGCCAAATCTCCAACTGGGGGAAAAAGAGATAATTCCCAATTTTCATGATGAGAGCACATTCCATGCAAATGATCAAATTAAAAGTGCTTGGCTTCGACAAGATGAACAACCATTGCGCAAAAAAGGTCGTGGGTGCAATATCCATGTCTCAGCATTTATCAATCCAGAAACAGGGAGACTGGTTCAACTTAATAACAATGGAGAAACTATTCGTGATTCCACAAAAATAATATATCCTGGCTCAAATGGTGATCCTTGGTGGGATTGCCCACAGCTTCTTAAGCAAATGGAAGATGCAATTGACATTTTTGAAGCTGCACATCCAGGGAAGCAATCACTATTTATATTTGATCAATCTTCAGCTCATGCTTCTCTTCCTCCGGACGCTCTTAAAGCATTTGAAATGAATAAATCAGATGGGGGAAAACAGCGCCTACAGAGAAATACCACTATTCCAATGACCAACCCCATAGAAAATCTTCGTGGGCAAGAGCAAAAAATGGTGCTCCCAGATGGAAAACCAAAAGGACTTCAGCATGTTCTTGAAGAGCATGGTTTCCATGTTGCACATCTTCGAGCTAAATGCTCACCTATCTGTCCAATTGAAAGCAGTAACTGCTGTATGGCTCGTTTATTGAGCCAACAGGATGATTTCAAGAATCAGATTTCAATGCTGGAGACTTATATTCGGAGCTGTGGGCACGAGTGTATTTTTCTCCCAAAGTTTCACTGTGAGCCTAACCCTATTGAAATGGCAAGCAAAGTTTCATTCATATTACTATTTACTCCTTTAACTAACATTGCAAATATAGTACTGGGGATGGTGCAAGTACTGCTACCGTGAAGAAGAGAAAAAAACCTTTCAAACAGCAAAGGATGCAGTCAATAAATACCTCAAAGAGTGCCCAACTGAAGTGATCCGCCGATTCATTAACAGGTCTTGGAGGTTTATGAGTGCATATCGACGTGGCTTAACAGGAAGGGCGGCAGCATGGGCTGTTCGCAAGCAGAGACAGCATCAACAGGTTTCTGAGCGAGCAATGATGTCAATGGAGGCCGTGCTTAATCCAGCATAGGGTAGTTGATGTTGATCTTGCGAGCCTGAGCGCTTACCACCTCTTTTCGTTCAATTTTTTGTTCAAAAATATTGGCGCGGCTAAAAACGCGTGGGAATAACATGAAAAGGTGTTTTTTAGACTATTTAGCACCGTCCGAGTTCGAATCTGAAGTTGGTTTGTCTCTAAAAAATCTCGTTGCTGAGATATCCGAATTGTTGTGTTTGCTTGTCCGCAACTGTAGTGGCTGAGTCTCGGTAGTTTCATTGATGGAGGTTTTAATAGCTGTTGAAGTAGCACTTGTGAACGATAATTGGGATTGAGGCATTCGCGCTTGTTTTGCCCGGCTCTGAAGGTAGTGAAGGGTAGTGGTACATTGTGCTTTGGGAGCTATTTATAGCGTCTGTCAATTGAAAGCGCAATAAAGAATCAAATGACTACTAATCAAAATTTGTATATAGGCAGCAACCGCAGCTGGCTAGAGAAATTTTATTGCTAAGCGTGGAATGAATTCACACTGAAGTGAGTTGCAGCTGTGGTGGAGTACGAGCACGGAAGCGATACAAAATATGGTAGTAGTGGTGTTTGTCATGAGCTGATTCGTATTCCGATTGAAGGCATCTTCTTAGGCAACTCGCGACCACTTGCCGTGATTAGATGCGCATATATAACTCGTTTGTAGGAGAATGGCTCTCATCATCCGAACACGCTGTCAAAATGCTGAATCAATCTGAAGTATTAGAGAGTAAGGATATGTGTTAACCAGGTCCTTGGCAGTTGATATGGGTATGAGAGAGGAATAGTTACTGTTACTACAACCATGTTATAATGCTCTCAAGCTAGCAAGACTGTTGAAAGTCACTCAAAGCTTCGTTCGTTACTGCGTTACCATTTGCTTCCAAATCTCGTACTTGTTTGTGTCTCGCCACAGTCGCTGGCACTGGCCGCTCATTACAGGCGGACATCAGGGAGTCCGTCCGTCCGATGTCTGTGCTTCAATGTAGTCGCTCTACGAGCGAACACCCGCTGCTTTAAGCCAACACGTCTCTTAAGATGTAACATGGAGCCTGCAATCATTATTGTGAGTCAATATCTTTCGTTTATTTGTATTTGAGGTTGGTTGTCGTTGGCTCTGGGGACTTGGGACAATGTCAGAAGCTCAGTGTCAGATAGGTCTACCGGAACAAGTTCATGTATGTGCTCGTTCTAGAGTGCCACTGGATCATCCTCTCGTGGCAGATGGGAGGATGGCTCACTACCGAGGTGTAGCCTGCTGGACATTTGAAATAGGCTCAGGCCTAATATGTGATAGATGGTTGGGTACGGTGGGAAGTTGGTTGGTGCCGATCGATGAACTGGGGTAGATGATCTACTAGTCCGCAATGGTTGAATAGATCAATGCTGATGACCAGGCCTGTTTACGACGTTCAGGAGATTGTTGTGGTCTCTTTCTGTGTCATGTTGTTCGGCGGAGACCATACATGTGTACTGGATTTCTGTTACCTTTTTTGTATCTCTATAGTCTTTTATGTACAGTAGAATGTATAGACAGAGGTTTATTTCTAAAATCGCATCCTCGCGTAAAGCCTGCGTTGTCTTCATGTTTACAAGCAGACTCTATCTAAGACCATGTAGCATAGCGATTTACTCGCCGACCTGCACACTTATGCAGAAGTTGCAATTTCGATCACTTTCGACTGATTTTCTATATATACTTGTATTAGGGCGAGTACATCCAATTCTTACATAGAACGAATTTCAGCAATTTCATCGCATTTTAGACCAATTTATATAGAAAAGGACAATACGCTTGTATTTAAAAAAAATCCAAAATCTAGATAACACCAGCTTAGGCAGTGCTATCTATATTCAAGGGGGAGTACGTGTCAAAGGCGGAGTTGAATACGAGTCGGGTGACATAGCTCGATTGAGGATGCGAGAGGGTAATACATGTTACTGGATTTCCGTTGATACTTTCCTTTGTTTCTCTCCGTATCCCGTTTAACTTTAGTTCTTGGCGCGTTTGAAGCCGACTTTACTGTAACCACCACCGCCATGTTTGGCTACATTGATATGTTTAGAGTGCATACTCAATCGTCTCCTGGGAGACGCTGTTTCAAAAACGTGGGAACTTCGCTTGCTTTCCCTCTTTCATCATCTGCATGACAGGCTGGTTCTCATCGACTGCCATTCTGTAGTACGAGATTGCGTGCAGACAGAAAGTTAACCTCCATTTCATTCACTGACTTCCTCTACATTCTGTCAGCTCGATATGCACGTTATCATCCGTCATTCTTGTGCAGCTCAATCCTCAGGGTGCTAGTCGGGCGTCGCGCTCGAGTTTTACACCGCCTATTTCAGCCAAGAACGTTGCTTTCTTCTCGGTTGACCCTTCCCAACAACTGAGGTAAATATAGACTGACGTACCCACCGACTTTCTCGGTTCTCTCGCTCCCCCGCCGCCATTCATACACTTAAACTTCGTTCCGCTCGGGCTTGTTCGCTTCCATAAGAGTCCCAAGAAGAGGAGATTCGGAGTAACATAAAGCGCTGTGGCTACTCCAAGTTCTCACTCTCTTACGCCCATCATGTCGAATGGAAACGGACACTACCAAGAAGCAACCGGAGTCTCGATAACCGACACTGTCGTCGAACGCGATGAGTTCACCAGCAGTCCGAATGGGAAGACTCACTTCGGCGCAGATATGCGTAAGACTCCAAGCCCTGTGTCGCCCGCGGACAAGCCATTGCCTGTACACCGAGAGGAGACATTGGATCCAAGCTCATCGGTTGCGACGATACCACCCGACCACAGACATCGTACCCTCATCTTATGCTTTGACGGGACTGGAGACCAATTCGACGCGGACAACTCGAACATTGTGCAGCTAGTTTCATTGCTGAAGAAGAATGACAGGTCGAAACAGATGGTCTATTACCAGGTACATTTCATCCTGATTCCTTTCGTTCTTCCTGTGCTCATAGAAAGTATGACCCAGGCTGGTATTGGCACGTACACATCTCCCAAAGTGGCCACTCCACTCATGTCAAAAATGAGCAAGGTAAGAAGTTCAGATTACTATTCGTTTCCACTCACAGGCTCTGATCGATGTCAAATTGACAGACTCTCGATGTAATGGTAGCTTGGAACCTTGATGCTCATGTGATGAGTGAGTCCTACCCCGATTCCTAGACGTCGACGCCCATACTGATTACCATCTTCCTGAAGACGGATACGAGTTTCTAATGCAGAACTGTGCGCCATTTTCCATTCTTTAGATGATCTCAACATTGACTGAGTTGGAGCGATGTAGATACCGCTGGTGATAGGATATGTATATTTGGTGCGTTCAAACAGGCTCAAACAAATTTCTCCTGCGATTCTAAATTCATACATGAAACTTCTAGGCTTCTCCCGAGGCGCGTATACAGCACGCAGGTTGGTACACCCGACGTCATAAGCACTTCTATAGACATTGTTTAACGCTCATCTATTTCAGTCTGGCAGGGATGCTCCACAAAGTCGGCCTTCTCCCCGCGGACAACTTCCAGCAAGTGCCGTTCGCGTACAAGATGTACACGAGCGTTGATGATATTGGATGGGAGCAGAGCAACGAGTTCAAGAAAGCATTCTCCGTCGATGTGGATATAGAGTTCCTTGGTGTCTGGTGCGTGCTCTATAGACCTTGTAAACCTATCATACTAACGAACACTACGCATCTTACAGGGACACAGTTGACTCCGTCGGGCTTATACCGAAACGACTGCCATTCACCACGTCGAACACGATCGTCCGCACCTTCCGCCATGCCCTTGCCCTCGACGAGCGTCGTGCAAAGTTCAAAGCAAACCTCTGGAACCGCCCCAACGCAAAAGAGGAGAAGCTTGGCATTCATAGGCAGCAGAATCCGACTCCCAATCTTCCTTCGAACGTCGCTCCTCCAACACACTCCTCCGGTTTCGTACCAACATTCAAGGATTTGGGACCGACGTTCAGGGATCTCGCGGCGACTCTGTCGCCTACCGGGAACGGGGATGTCAATAAGAGGTCGTCCGCCGGGGCAGAGAAACCGAAGAAGAGGTCAAGCACCGATAAGGAACCCGAGGACGAACGCAAACTGAGCCATATGGAGAGGATTTATTCGGAGAGGGCTGAGAGGCCGACGGATATAGAGGAGGTTTGGTTCTCTGTGAGTGCTGTCGTCGACTCCTGTTATGATCTTCTCTCATCGACTGCTCGTTCGCTTCATGTTTATAGGGCTGTCATTGTGGTACGTCTGTCCCGTCATTGCGTCGATCATAATCTAGAGCTAACTTACTTCATTCTTCTCTTCGTAGACGTCGGCGGAGGCTCTGTGTCCAACCGTACTCGACATGCACTTGCGCGCATCCCTCTGCGTTGGATGATCCGCGAATGCTTCAAAGCCAACACTGGGATCATGTTCGACGCTGAAGGCTTACGTGGCATTGGCCTTGATCCTTCGACGTTGTATCCATTTGTCACCCCAAGACCGCCACCCCTCCCTGTAGGGGATAATAAGATCCGACCTCGCCCAGCGCAACCCATTCCTGTAAGGTTGACGTCTCGGCTACGTAAGCAGAAGAAAGGTGTCCTTCCTGAGCTTCCTCCCGCTCCTGTCGTTCAGTTCCTAGGCTCGGAGGAGCATGAGGAACTGCACGACGCGATGTCGCCCAAGTACGACCAATTGTCGCTTAAACCGATGTGGTGGATATTGGAAATCTTACCACTGAACCTACGTTACCAGAAGGGTAATAACGAATGGGTCTCATACATTGGGTACGTCCTCCTGCCTGTCTATCTATTGATGCTGGTACATGAGGTTTCTGATCATTTATCTCTGTCTAAGCAGATCCAACATGGGTAAACCGCGTTTCATCCCGAAGCAGGCGAAGAATGGGGTGAAAGTGCATCGAAGTGTCAAGCTGAGGATGGAGGCGGAGCATGAGAGGGTGAAGGGGAAGAAATATGTTCCCAAGGCGCATTTGCATGTCGAACCTACGTGGATCGATTGATTCTTTTACGATTCGTTCTATGGAGGGAAGTTTGAGCCCTCCCCATTATGTATATCATCCACGACCGTTATTCCTTTCACGACTTATTACTTTCCACGATATACTTGATAATGTTCTGTAGTTTTTGTTAATGCTTGTGATGTAATTTGTACGACCATTCATACGATTCATACTATGACAAACTGTTGCAAATGAAGTTGAACTGAACGATTATGTTCATTATATTGAAGAACTTTGTCTAGTTGTTACATCTATGTACACGGTATCCTGTGTGGTAGTTCCAAGTCATGTATGGGATAGTTTAATAAATAGTCTTGATGGTCTTGATGATGGTTGTGTCTTTACAATCGTTCAATAAGTTCGCATCCCTCAGCTATCCGCAAAGATACATCAGCGATCTGGAAAGAAATATTAGTGAAAGGTATAACATCCACGACAAGGGTACTTACGTTAGAAGGATGGAACGGCTGGAAATGGTGCCCTGGAATGTCTATGACTTGTACAGATCCACCTGCCAAAGTTTCCCAGCCAGCCGTTGCGATTTTGGGGTCGCTACGATTGGCAAGCCAGATAGGGACATCTGCAACACCAGGTGGGTTGTAACCCTCGCTGGAACGGAGGAGTACGAGAGGAGGGCAAGAGCCGCCAGTCGCGCGAGGATCATACCTGCCCAACATACGCGCGTTCATAGCGAATTGGGTTTTCACCAGCTTGCCAAGATCGGAGTTGGCGCTTCTGGCATCAAGATTGACAACAGAGTCGATGAGAGAATCAGATAGCGGAACATGGTTGATAGGACTGGGCGAATCAATGAGAAGAATACCCTTCACGATGATCCCACGTTTGGCGAGTTGGAGAGACGCTTCGTAGGCAGCGACACCGCCAAATGACCAACCTAAGGGGGAGGATTCAGCAAAATGGAGCCAACGACATTTAAGGTTAACTTACCACCAAGTATAACTGGTCCAGAAGAAGTATCAGCAACGTAGTTAGCATACGCGGTCGCCATCTCGACAACGTTATCCCATGGCTGAGCAGTAACAAAATGGGGGTTGTTTATACCCCAAATGTTCCTATCCAAGGGTGAAAGTCGATCATAGTAGTTGGTCAAGCCGCTTCCATCGTGGATAAGGAACAAGGGAAGGCGCTTGGATGTGGATGTTTGGACAGCAGCGGGTATAGTGTCCAAGCGCAAAGCCTTCACCAATCTAGAGATGCTCGTTTGCGCAAGCTCCAGCGCCTTTTTGACGACCTGAGGTTTGATATCGACAACGGTAGATGTAGGAGAGGCGGAGATACAGCTCTTGTGCTGCTTAGAAAGATGATTGTTGATCTGACGGACAGTTTGACAGGTTGAAAAAAAGTCGTTCGAAAGGTCGATACCAAGCTCTGTCTTGAGAGCCTGGAGGGCTTCGATCGACGTCAAGGAATCCAAGCCGAGGGCAGCAAGATCAGCGTCGTCACTAATATCTCCAACCTTGACGTCCAAGACGGTGGATAACACCTGCTTGACGTCGAAGTCACCGTTAACCGAAAGCTCGGACTGGATGGGTCCATCATCTTGAACTAATGTGCGTGGGGAAGAAGATCCACCAGTCGAATGAGTGCCAGACTCGTCACCATTAGAGGAACCGCCAAGCTTTGAAGAAACTTCCCCGATGATATCCGAAACGTTCTTGCAGTAAGAAAGTGTGTGTGAATTGAGAACTGCTTCAGGGAAAGCTGCTTCGAGCTTTCCAAATATTTCGATCGACATCAAAGAGTCAACGCCGAGTGAAGCTAGGTCACTGTCAACGTCGATGCTCGCGGCGCTGACATCGCATGTCTCTGCTACAATGTCAACGATACGTGCCCGCACATTGACACTTGGGGTGGCTTTAGTGGGGGTTGAGACGATGGTAGGAGAACGAGAATGAACGCTACTGCGTTTAGTGGGAACAGCAGCTGGAGGTGCCACGATCCTCACACTCTTGGTGATAGAAGTCTTTCCAGCAGCGTGCGCGAGCCCCTTCTTGAGGTTTCCTAGGCGAACCTTCCGGAAATGCATGCCTTTCAAATGGGCGACGATGATTTTGGGGTTCGTCGTCTTCACAGCATACGCCTCAGCCAACATAACACCCTTGTCTGCCAGCCACGCATTGTTGCAATAGACCTCATAAGAGGCGTTGTTGTCAACGAGGTCGGGCAAAACCTTGACTGAGCCAACTTCGCTGCAAATGTACGCGTCGTCAGCGCCGCCTTGCATATTGGCAACGAACCCTGCGACATGAAGCAACGTGTCCACAAAGACAGGGTGGACGACGAACTTGCTGCGATCGTAATCGGCGGGTAACTTGACTTTTGCATGTCCTTCCATCCCACTAGCATCAACAACGAGCGACTTCATGGTCTGATATTCCTTGGCGTAATCGACAACACGGGGGAAGATGACTTCATAGGCTGTTCGCGTGGAGAATGTTTCCGGAGTTTTTCCGTTCTTGGGCGCCAAAACTGCGGCCATGTGTCGAGAAATGACCGGAAGGGAGCGGGAGAATTTGGCAGCGGTCCTCTCAGTATCCTGCACTTGGTATTCACCATGCACGTGTACAGCTTCGTCAGACGACGATGTCCTGGAACTGACACTGAATGTACCCTTGTCCTCGCCACTGAAAGTGATGCTGGTGGTAACAATACGTCTGACGGCTTCGTCGTAGACCAGTGGTTTGGCAAACTGGATGTCACGAAGAATAACATGCCTATCTGAGAAGTTGATGCCAAGATACTCCTTTGAAAGCTCGATACCAGCATATACCTGCTCTAAATAAACGGAGGCAGGGCACAGTGGCATACCACCCACGCTGTGACCGCGAATGGAACTTGTGAGTTGACTGATTGGAGTGTCAAACTTGGCAAGCCAACCATTGTCTTTGGAAGGGTGTTGGACCCATGTGTGCAACATAGAGTAATCGGTCAGATGCAAAGAGGGTGCTGGCGCAGCAATTATTTGCTTTGATTCTAGAGCAGGTTCTCCTTCCTTGAAGTCAACCCAAAACTTGGTCTTGGTGAATGGATATGTTGGGAGGCTGATACATGATACGGACTTCAAATGGCTGAATACGTCACGCCAATTAATCGAAATGCTTGTCGAGTAAAGCTGGGCGAGGCTGGTTGTGAGCGTGATCCAGGCGTTCTGCTGCTTACGAAGAGAGCCTAGCAACAATCCCTTAGCTGCATCCGGGTTGGTCTTCAACATAGGGAGCGTCGCAGTGTGAGGCCCAATCTCCAGCCAAACATCGACACCCTTAGCGAACGTAGGCTGAGAAAGAAGGGATCGAATGCCTTTGTCGAACCTAACAGGCTCCGCGCAATGACGTGAAAAGTAGGTTGAGTCGAAGACGGAAGCATCTCCTGGCAGAACAACGCTCCCTGTAACGTTTGAGATGATGGGGATGGTTGGAGCATGAATAACGGCGCGTTTCGCCAAATTACCCAGGTCTTCGAGTAACGGTGCCATTGCTGAGCTATGGTATCCGAAAGGCACCGAGAGAACGACATTCTTGCAGTGGACGACATCGTCCAGATGAGCTTTGAATATTTTGAGCTCATCCAGAGGTCCTGAGAGCACACAATCACTGCCGCTATTGTAACACGATATCGACAGCGATGAGAAGTTACCCGACGTCAACAGCTGACTGACAGAAGGTGGATCTAGGTTGATGGCCATCATACCAGTCGACTCAACTGCACATTTCTGCACCATGAACCTTACTCGGTTGGCAACGATCATGAGGGCATCTCGAAGAGAGATAACTTCCGCAATAACAAGTGCGGCGTACTCCCCAAGACTAAGATGAAATCAGAAGTAGTAGTGTGAAGACATAGTAGATACCCACCTATGGCCCACAACTGCAGACGGCACGAGACCCCACGACATCCATAACTTCGATAAAGCATATTCAAGAGCGAAGATTGCGGATTGGTAGGCTTCAAACTCTTCTAACCTTGATAGCCCGCTACCCTCTCCCCCAGCTGTAAGAATAGGAATGACACCAGGGAAACCCTCTGCTATCAGGATAGCGTGGCATTCATCGACATGATGCTTGAAGACCGAAGAGGTCTCGTAAAGAGCAGACCCCATACCAAGGTACTGGCTGCCTTGACCGGAGAACACAAAGACGACCTTTGCAGGCTCCTGCGATGGCTTAGAGATAGGAGCCTTTGTCAATTTTTCGATAAGCTCCTGCTTGTGGCTAGCGGAAACAGCTAAACGGCTGTTGAAGATCTGTCGTCTGGCAGTGGCTGTATAGGCAACATCTGACAGTCGCGCTGACTGATTCTTCGGGTCTTTCAACCAGTCCAGGTATTTCACTCGCAATGCATCCAGTGCCGTATCATCCTTCGCAGACAATCCGAACACATACGCTAGACCCTGAGGAACTGCATCAACGGGCGAGTCCCCGATATACTCCTCCAACAGAAGTGCAGTATTCGAACCAGCTGCTCCGAAATTGTTCAAGAGAGCAGCACGTGGTGTGTTGGGTTGAGAAGGAACCCATGGAGCATGAGCAGTGTCAATCACGGTGTTATCGGATTCTAAGGAAATAATCCGAGGGTTGAGATTTTTAAGCGAGATCTGCTTTGGGATTGTCCTGTTTCGGAGCATCAGAAGAAGCTTGGCTAAGCCAGCAGCGCCAGATGCAGCTTCGAGATGCCCGATGTTAGCTTTGACGGAGGTGATATGCAGAGGATTGTTCAATGGGCGTCCTACTGCGAAGACACTCCTGATGCTCTCCAACTCATTGGGGTCTCCTGCCTGCGTGCCTGTACCATGGGCTTCGACAACGTTTACTCGGTTGGCTGGGATACCTGTATTCGCTAGGAGACTTTTGAACAGGGTCGCCTGGGTCGGTGCATGTGGGTGAGTGATAGAATGAGCCAAACCGCTCTGATTAACTTCCATGCCACGAATAACACCAAGAATGTTGTCGTTCTCAGCGACAGCGTCCGAGAGCCGTTTGAGGACGAAGATACCGCACCCTTCAGAGCGGGAGTAGCCATCTGCGGAGGCATCGAAAGCTTTACATTGACCAGTAGGACTAAGGAAGTGTCCTCTGTCGAGGCCAAGCATCATCTGAAAACTCAGTATTAGTCAAATATAACACAAACTGGCAACGGCGTCGACTCACGTCTGGGCTCGATACGATGTTTACTCCACCAACCATCGCAGCGTCGCAATCCCTGTTCATCAGGGCACGAGCACCTTGATATACAGCCACTGCAGATGACGAGCACGCAGTGTCAATGACAAGCGATGGCCCACTCAGCTGCATAGCATATGAAAGACGACCGCTCAAGAACGCCTTTAACGTTCCTAGCAAAACCGAATAGAACGTTAGAGAAGGGATCGACATTGTTCAGAGGGTACGCACCAGTGCTGTAATAGACGTCGATATCATTACGCAGATTCTGCAGATAGTCATGGGTGGCTACTCCGATATAACAGCCGAATGTATCAGGCTTGGAGGTGGGTGTAGCATTGGGGACATATCCAGAGTCCTCCAAGGCCTCATAAGCTGCATGCAGAAGGATGCGCTGCTGGGGATCCATGCTTTTCGCTTCACGGGGGCTGATCTTGAAGAACCTGATGGAAAAGATGATTAGCTTGTATATAAGGACGGTCGCGATCTCCGACAAACTTATTATCGAACTCGTCAACGCCATCGATGAAGTTCCCAGTATGAGCCTTCATAGCTCTCTTCGCGTTCTTGCCTTCATTATACTCGGAAACCTTGAAGCGATGCTCAGGAATCTATACGTTCGAAGGAGTTAGCATCAAGACACATCCTCAAACAAACTACATCGTAATCGTACCTCCGAAACAGTATTGATACCTTGCTCAAGAACCTCCCATAGCTTGTTGGCATTGGGAGCTCCAGGCATATTTACGGCCATACCGACGATAGCGATCGCCTCTTGCTTGGGCTTGAAGTTGGACTCTGCGACATCGGCACTTGAAATATTGAAAGAAGAGACCTGTTTGTCTCGAAGCACCCGCTCCATGCTTCGAGTGAGTCCAGATCCAGGGCCGATGTTCAATAGTCGAGTGGGAGCCGCCTCGGGTATAGTTTCTGAGAGACTCTGTACGACAAGATCCCAGTTGACTGGCTGTGTGATAATCATATCCACGACCAGCTCGATGAGAGTCCCGTTCGAACTGTCCGTGTCCCTGGAGATGAGAGACCCGTTAAAAGTCGAACGGATGGGTGCACGAATGTCGGCAAAGGTGGGGAATGCGATGTTGCGTAATGCCGCGTCTGCAATGATCTGCTGTCTGATACCAGCGGCGTGGATAGGCGAGTGATAGAGTGTGTCCAACGTAGTCTTGTGAACAATTCCGCTGCTGATGCTTTCTGAAAATGCGCTGAGACGATCAGGTGCACCGGAGATGGTAACGCAGGTATCGTCCATAACCGCCGTTATGTAAAGAGAAGCAACGTCAGCATCCTGTAAAGTTACTCTCAGTATTCCATAGTAAAAGGTGGAAGAAGCAATCACACTAACCTTATCAAACTTCGCAATCGCTTCTTCAGCATATTCTTTCTTCAATCCAACAAACACTAGACTCCATGGAAGAGCAGGGTCGATGGAATGTACGTTGAGGACTTGACGACGATAAATTTGCGATCGAATACCAATCCAGATCGCGAGACGATAGGCCTCTACAGATCGGGAAACAAAGGCAATGGTGGAAAGAGATGTTCCAACCACACAAGCGGGAAGAATACCCGAGGAGAACCCTAATATTCCGGCTCCTTGCTCAACATTACGTTGCAGGATGTCGCTGAAAGGAGTGAGAGAGCTAGTGAAGGCCGCCGTTGACTCGGCAAAGGCAAGATATCGTAGAGCTTGCAGAACGAAGAGGGTAGGTCCTGAGATGACGGGGTTATAGGTGTATCGTTGGGCGGGAAGGATGATGAGGGACTCTTGCTTGGTGAAATCCGACAAGTCAATGTCGACAACTTGGCGTTCGGCTGGTAAGAGCGACAAAAGCTCGGCGTGGAATGCTTCATGGAAGGCAGTGAGGAGAACAGAGCCAGTGGACGTACTCGCGTCGCGGAGTGCTTGGTCGCGTGTCTGGATAGAGTTGGCAGCGGCGGTGCCTTGACCTGCAAATATAGGAACGTCTAGCTGGAGTGTTGTAGAAGCCATCACAGCTACGGCGATCTTGTAGAGCTACCTGTAAATGTTCAGCGTAAGCTTTTATAACTGTATCAGCTCAAATTCATCCAACGGGACTCCAGAGGGCGTACCACAAGCTTTGGTTTCCATAACATGTTCCAAATCTCGCGTCGAGGCATGTAGAAGACGCTCCGCCTGTCAGATTCGCGTAGCCGTCGACTCTGTTCGAAAAGCGGTGGTATTTCTAAATTTGGAGTGATCGGAGGCGAGTTGGCGTCGTTTGGAGCTTGCTGCCCCTCCCCTCTTCCGTCCGCCCCTCGATCTATCCGTCCTAGCGATGTCAAAATCCCATTAATCCGTTTCAGTGTGTATACGCTGTCGTGCACATGTACGTACCGGGACACATGAACGCCTAAGTGAGAATTGATACATAAGGAGCGTCGAGATCAGCAACGATAGCCCCCTCCAGAAACTCTTTGGCATCATACTTATATGGTGAGAATATATCGATCAGAGACTTCTAAAGGTGTTCAAAAACTCACAGTAGCTAAAAGATACCCCAAATTTCCTTCATCCAGATTAATACCCTCCGAAATGCTCTAACACAGCCCCTGACTCTTCAAACGGACATTTCTAATGTTTCGGGGATGTCTTTGGCAAAACATAGGCATGCTCATTGAGTAAAATAGACGGTATGATATTCTTGAAAACTTCTGAGAATTACAATATCCGTTTTATAAGGAATCAAACGAAAACTGCAGGTTAATGAGCAGTGATCACAGGAAGATAGCATATTTATAAGCTTACACTATCCATTAATCTCGTTCCAAAACTTTCATGCACGAAGTACCCTGTATGGCAAAAGACCACGAGCCATGGTAGGAATCGGAAGGCAGAATGTTAAGCGCCCGCCCTTGGAGGATTTGATGTCATTTGAAGCCTTTGCCAAACATACCCAAGCTCAGGTCAGGACCCCATCATCGACTGCTTTCTTTCCCTGGCTCGCGAGTCACCGTCCAACGCTCTATGTTGTAATTTCATCTTTCATGCTTTAATCATGACTCTTTTCTGTGTGGTCAGCATGAATACACAGTTACTACAGACCATAAATGTTTATGTCACGTCAAGGTCGCAACAACTCCTTTTGTATGGTCTATGGGAGGCTGAAAATGAGTTTCTTTACGAAGCTACGGTACTTCTGCTTGAAGATCCTAGAAGTCGTTCGTCTTTATAATCAGATATACTTAGCTACTTAACCTTATTGCAGCTCATTTCAGGCTACTTTTCCACTGATCCTTGCTACTAAGTATGTGAGTCCTTACAAACCTTGTCGAGCTCCCGCACGACTCAGATCATGGAGCTTCATCACTCAATAATTTACTGACTGGCTCAATTTCGTGGATTAGAACATTCTGAAAACACTCTTACTTATAAAAAATCTTATACTTTAGTAGCAGCTACGTTTTTAGTATAGTATCAGGGGTCCTGCCAACCTCCGATTGACATCGGCATGATTCCGTGACCCACTCAGTCCACCAAGCCGTCAACATTCCACAGCATTTATTCACTCCGAATCACGTTTCCTCGGATATTCTATGTAGTAAGTCTTCTGTTTTGCAATGGATTTGTCTTATGCAACGAGAATAGAGGGGGACATATCATTCTGTGACCAGTTTCTGACGATTATAATATTTTTTGATATCAACCACCAAGAACACGCCGCCTGCAATGAACGAAAACACGAATATTTCAATATCTTTGGCAGCTCTTTCAGGAACTCTTCAATCAATAGTCTTGATGCGCTTATGACAGGATCACTCTCGCGTCCTTGCAATACTACATTACTCACTCATCAGCTCCGAGACTATGTTCTATTGATAGACGGGCGGCCGGGTGGATGCTCTCGCCCAGCCGTGATAACGATGTCTTCTCCACGGACGAAAGCAAAGCTTTACTGCAAGGATGTGGTGATGTAGGACCCACCCCGCATTTTTCGAGCACTATCCCGTCCATAGTTAATACAACCCGCCGTTCACCCCGCACTTCCAGTCCGCGGGCATACGCTAAGCCCCACGCAACGACGCTCCACCTATTTTCCGCGTAGAGTATATACATCATGGGCGGGGACGACATTGTTCAGGAAGTACCTCCCGCCAACTTGACGACGTAAGTATATTCACTTTCAAGTTATTTTTGTTGTATTTGCATCTAACATTCGTGATCGAATAGCATGCCTGGCGAAGTTGCTACCAGATCTCAAAAACCTCTGTCTCCCATCCCAAAATTTCCAGTTCTTCTTCCAGAGGCCATCGATCATAGGTCTCGCCACGAAGCAGACCAGACTATTCTTACCTACATCCTTCCCAACTCTTTGAAGCATGTCAATGTCACCTTTGCAGAATTTGCAGCTGCTGTCGACAAAGCTGCTTGGACATTCGACCAGCTGCTTGGGGCCAGGCGCACCTCTGACGTCCCTGTGAAGACGGTTGGACTTCTCGCAAGGAGCGATGCGTCCTACATGGTCACGATCTACGCTTTGCAGAAATGCGGAATTACCCCTCTCCTTCTCTCTATCCGCAACTCGCATGCCGCCATTGTTAATTTGCTTAGAGTCACAAACTCTGTTGCAATATTAGCCGACTCATACTACACGGATACAGCACAAGCGGCCTCCGCAGAATTCGGGTCAATACCAGTGTATAATCTAGCCCCACTCCCGGGTCCGATAACCGAACCACCGAAACCGTTCCCCTTCAGCTTGAAGTACGCAGACGAGTGCGATAACCCCATCGTCATCCTCCATACCAGTGGCTCTACAGGTCTACCTAAGCCCGTTGCTTGGTCATCTAGATTTTTCTGGAATCAAACTTACTATCCTGATTCCTACGTTGCGAAATACTTTGGGTCATCTATATTATCCGTTTTACCACTCTTTCACGGTTCTGGAGTGGGTCTCGTCCGCTCCGCGCTTGTCTGGCTCGGCTGGCGCGTCATCCTACCCGACAGCAGCAGACCCGTAACTGCGTCGGCTGTCATCGAGCTGTGTAATACTCCTGGTCTTTCACCAGATATTGTATACGGCCCACCATCAGTGATCGAAGAGATCCCAACTCTACCTGGGGGCTGGGATGCCATGCGTGGTCGAAGGAACTGGGTATTTGTCGGTGCTGCAATATCACCCCATTTTGGCGACCTTCTTGTAGAGAAAGGAATTCACTTTACTCCCGGTCTCGGATCGACTGAGATAGGTCAAATTGGCCTTCACGAGCCCGAAGGCCAAGCCCCGGAGGATTGGAACTATCATGAAATCCGTCCCGACCTCAATTATGTTCTCGAATCTCGCGGGCTTACACCAGAATCAGGTCCGTTTGAGCTAATCGTTCTTGCGAAGGATGGTTGGGCTCCGGGAATTATTAACGTTCAGTTTGACGGCATCGGTGGATACGCAACCTCCGACCTGTACGAGAAGCATCCCGTTAATCCGCACTGGCTCAAGCATTGCGGCCGTCTCGACGATGTCATCGTGCTGTCAAACGGCGAGAAGACCCTGTCTCGAGCTATCGAAATACCTATTGAGGCTGATCCACGTGTTCAGTGCGCAATCGTCTTTGGCACTGGGCGTGTTCAGAACGGTGTTTTAATTGTGCCTTCATCCCAATACACCTTTGATCCGTCAGATTCAGAGAAGCTCACTGAATACCGTGACGCGATCTGGCCATCCGTAGAGATTGCGAACAGCACCAGCCCCATGCACTCGCGTATTTGGAAGGAGATGCTGTTGATTACGAGTCCGCACAAGGAGCTCCCTCGTACCGATAAGGGAAGCATCAAGCGTAAACCCGCCCTAGAGTTGTATCAGGCAGAAATTGATGAACTTTACAAGGCGGCCGACTCTCAGTCTCTTTCCAACAGAGGTCCCCTTCCGCCTACCCTCGATGTCGCCAATCTCGTATTTTTCTTCCAAGGCTTGATTGAAGAATGTATGGGTAGACGGCTGAGCCCCGACGAGGACGTATTCGATAATGGAATGGGGTCGCTCAAAGCCATTTTCATTCGTAATTCACTCCTGACTGCCTTCAAGCGCGAACCCCGGTTGACCGGCTTGGTTGCCAAAATTCCTCAGAACTTTGTCTACACTCATAGCTCGGCAACGGCGATGGCGGAAGCTATCTATCGCTTAACTTCCCAATCGACAAGCGAACTCGTTACGGTTGGACAAGAAACGCCCGAAGAACATGCCTCTATGATCACATCGATGGTCGAGAAATACACCGCTATCTTCGCAGAGCACGTACCCAGAGTTGCAGAAGCGACGGAAAACGACGGGGAGGTTGTTATTCTTACGGGAAGCACTGGTTCTCTGGGTACTTACATTTTGGATTCGCTCGTTTCAGACTCGAGCGTTTCCAAAATATACGCGTTCAACAGGAAGGGATCGAGCCTCACTGAGCATCGCCAAATGCGCTCCTATGCACAGCGTGAACTCGACTCTCTTAGGCTCCTTGAGGCGGTCGCTACTGGTCGTGTAGTTTACCACGATGTCGAGCTTCAAAAGCCGAACCTGGGTCTGCCGTGGGAAGCATATGACGAGATAAGTTCTAGTGCTACGCTTATTATTCACGTACGCGACATTCTCTCATTCATTCTGACCCACTGACGCTTACTCGATTATCATCAGAATGCTTGGGCGTTGAATTTCAATTGGACTCTGGACACGTACGAGACTGTTCACGTCAAAGGAGTGCGAAACTTGGTAAACTTTGCCCTTTTGTCTCCCCGGGCCGAGCCGCCCCGGATTGTGTTCACCTCGTCCATCGCCACAGTTGGTGGCTATTCTTCTGGTCCTGCGCTCGAGGTACCCATCGAGGACCCTGCTGTATGTATGCCTCACGGCTATGCACGCTCCAAGTTCGTCGCTGAGCGGATATTGTCCATTGCATCCGAGAAAACCCCTCTGCAAACCACTTCATTCAGACTCGGACAGATTGCCGGTGACTCTGTGCATGGAGTTTGGAATGAAACTGACAGCATTCCAGTTCTTCTGAAAGGTTCCCAAAAGCTGGGTGCACTTCCCACAGACTGGCTTTCAGAAATAGCCTGGACTCCAGCCGACGTCGTTGCGCAAGCTATTATCGACGTTTCTCTACATAAAACGGCGGAGCGCGGAACTTCGATATTCCATATCAACAACCCCCGTCCCACGTCCTGGTCAGATCTTGTGCCTTTTGTTCAGAGTTCTTTGGCGACGCGGGATGGAAGTCCTTTGGAGCTGATCACGATGGCGGAATGGGTGGATCGCTTGAAAGCTACTACTCAATCGGCCGAAGAGAATCCTGCAATCAAGCTCATTGAATTCTTCGAGAACTCACTGAGGGGGAATGGCGTCCGCTGCACGCTTGATCTTCAAAAAATCAAGGAGGCCTCGCCCACCCTGAGAAATGCAAGGCCTATCGATGAGCAGATATTTGGGTTATTTTTGGACTACTGGAGAAAGATTCAATTCTTGGAGTCATGAATGGCATAGATTTTATTTTCCTTAGGTATTTAATTTAGCTTAGTAGCATTGGATTGTTCAAACACCGAGTGCTTGTACAGTTGTATTTTGTATCGTATTATACGTTCCAATTCATCTCTCTCTACACTTTGTCTACTTTCAGTTAAGAATCAAGCGCTCTACTGTAGGGTTGGAGTGATGGGGAGGTACAAGTGCAGGGATAAGTAGTAAGGGTGCAATGCTGATCGACTATGAACGTAGGCTATTGTGTATGGGCGTTTATAGCTTTACGATGACCACTTTGAGCGATACCTGAATTGTTTCTTATTTCAAGTCGTAAATATATGATTGCATCGAGTTATTCTCCTATTTCTGCGTATAATATATATACATGCCAAGAGGAAAGTGACATTCATCCCGTTAATAATGAGATAGCAATCGTTTGTATCCCAATATAATGACCAAGAGGTTGAACGGCCGTAAAACCTCGCACAGGAAACACGTCACTAGGTTTGACGATGACAACGGTCTAATCAGATATTATGATGCGGTAAACGTGTTACGTTTAACAAATGTCGGTGAAAGCTTTGATTTTTACCCTGATCCGTCGACTTCATGTGAGTAATTCCTTAATAAGGAGATGCGCCAAGTTAATTGGATCAGTTGTTGCGATCAGATCTTGTCAAATGTGGATCCTGTTTTGGTGTGGATCTCATTTTGAGTGGGTCAATTGAACAAATCGACAATACAGCACCCTATCAATCCGGTTATCTAGCCCACATTTCTTTTGAACGCTACAGCACTAAGTCTATACTAGCTTATCAGTACGCTCTCACCACGCAGACCAAGAAGTTTCACTTTGCTATAGTCTAATTCTTGCTCTGCACAAATATCTTAAAGGAAAATGGATTCGCGTATATGATTGAATTGTGTCTCGTGAAATGAACTCTGGGAACGAAGAGGGCGGGGGAATGTTACGGTCGCACAATATATAGTGTGTCTGAAATGCTCGCTAAAGCCAGATGTTGACGGTAATCAGCCAAGATGGTGGCAAACTGTGCAACCCTATCGCCGTCTTGTATGATATTACCCCATACACGCGTTCACACGGAAGAAAGGAGCATTTTACCGCCATTGATTAGCGAAACTTAATTATCTTAGGTTTGTCAAGAAGTAAGTGTTATTGATTGGTTATTGCTTTTAGCCGTACCCACTTGGGCTATTGACAGTTGTTTATCAAGGAATCTGTAGCTGACAATATGATATGATTGCCGTTCACGTTGCTTACACGCGTAAAATGGCAAGCGATCAAAACGCCCAGCATCGACCAGTTGCAGCGGCTGCGCTGAGTATTCTTCAATCTCAGTCCGCAGAATTTCTAATTCCATCCCCCTTCATCTCCAGTTGGTTACATTCTACGAGGAAGGGCGATAAGCCCAGATTGAGCGCAAGTAGCATATAAAATAGTGTCTTGCTCGTGGTTTTGTTTTCACAGCAATGGCTTCGTGGATAAACAACAATCATGACGTTGTATCCAGTAGGTCATACCAGCATGGGCAACCCTGGCTGCTAGTTGACAGATTCCTGATAGAGAACGAAGGGATCGGATAGCGCCAGGAGGGAAAGGCACCGACTATTTTCGTCCGTGACCGAAACAAGTAGCGACCGCTAGAGAGACTCCGTAAGGTACGGAGATGATCTTCCTCACTCAGATCTGAAGCTAAAGATACTTATTCCAAAATAGGACACACAGAATCTAAAGTTCCTCCTTAAGCAGAATGAATGCCTCGGCTAAGATTTCACTGCTTGAAATACTTAGCGAAAACGCAAACACCCAACCGAATATCTGGGTGCTCTCCGGAGTAATACTTATATAACCTCAACCGACCACTCTTCTTCTTGTTCCTGTTCTTCCTTCGCAATGGCTGCCTCACTTACACCGGTTCCACCAACAATGCGCAACTCAATCGACCTCAAAGCTAATGGCGAAGTCAGTAGAATGCGAAATCACAAAGGTGCGTCTCATCGATATCGCTCATGATCGACGGCTAACCAAAAGCCACCCTCTGAAGGGAACATGCCCTCTCTACCCCAAACGAAATATTGTTCTCTATGTCCTGCCAAATTCACAAGAACAACTCATCTCAATCGTCATCTTCGCTCTCGTAAATAAATTTTTTAAAATAAAAATTCGTTTAGCTCACTGTAGACGTTGCTAGATACGAACGAGAGATCACATCGTTGCAATGTAAGTGTATTTAAGAAAACTATCATCGGGATGATACTCACAGAGGCTGAAGATATGCAACGCTGAATTTACAAGAAGCGACCTCCTCACCAGGCACAAACGGACATGTGGTGATTCGTACGTATCATGGCATCTTCTCGTCAACAGGACCCTAATTTTTTCTCCTTCGCTTTAGAAGCAACTCGAATCGTTCAAGAAGAAAGTCTTGTCAGGTACATCTTGGCTTTTCTTTACCCTGACTACAGCAGCTAATGATCGTCGGTTAGGCTTGCGCAGAATCAAAGGTCAAATGCAACTTACAATATCCTTGCTCGAAATGCGACGCCCGGGGTAAGGAGTGCATCTTCATCAACGACCCAGAGACGTCTCGCAACAAGAAGAATGCTAAGAAGGCATCCCATCAAAGTTCATCGTCCGAGTCAACAGAGTCAACGCCAGGCATAGACACGGCACCTAGCTCTGTCCTCGGCAGCGCTTCTCCTATAGAAATGTCGCCGTCCTCCATGTACTCCTCGCTGTACACGGCGAACGCAAATAGCTTCCCATCTCCAGCTCTTTCACATGCCTCTTCATCTTTATCAACCAGTCATTTTCCGACAGTCTCCTCGCTCATTCCACCAAGTTTATCACACTCGTCTTCATCATCGCCCTCCTCATCCCGCGGATCACCGCGGTCCGACTTCTTCGACGTCCGGAATGACGTATCGAACAGTTTTGATACAATGGGTTTCGACACAGTCGCTCTAGATACACGTCTTGACCATCTTTTCCCTGCCGCACTTTTCGATACTTTCTCAACAGATACTCTTTCGCCATGTTCCCCTCAAACTGCGAACCAAGGAGAGTTCACTCCGTGGATGGAGAGCGGTGGCACGGACATGTACGCTGGGTATAACGGAGAGGAATCGTTCTTCTCTCACCAACTTGGGCTGGACAATCAGAACTTTGTTCCGCAATATTCGACCCTGCAAAACCATGCTATGCAACATCCTCCTCGAGCTGTAGATCCTCCGTTCCCCATCTCCCCAGCGCCTCCGGCGATGAACTATGGATCCTCGGGGCCGGCCCCTGTAATGCATCCTCAGGGTCCCGCGCCCGAGGAGTTAGATCACTATCGTGAGTCGGGCGTTTCCACTGCATTGCGCACGTACTGACATAGAGGGGTTCCTCCAGTGTACCTATTCTTCAACGCGTTCTGCCCCCAAATGCCACTTATGCATCAATCGACTTGGCAGCTTGAAAAGAAGCCGCTGATCCTGGTACAAGCGATGCAGGCTTGCGGCGCTCTGTTCGTAAAGACACGAACTGCGGTGAATTTCATCAACGATACACTTGTCGCTGGTCGTGACACGCTCGTTCTTGAATTCGTACGTATCAGGAGTACGATTAATGTCCATCATTTTACTTACAACATATTTTCGTAGGCGAAGACGACTTCAGATGTCGGTGACCAAATGAATCTGATCCTTGCGATTGTGCTACTGCAATGCATTGGCCTGTTCCATCAACGAGCTGACCAAAGGCTCTCATCAAATGTATATCACGGGATGCTTGTCATGGTACGTCGTTCGGATAAATGCATATTTCTCCGCGGGCCCTCATGGTTTCATTATAGATGATTCGAAGAACTGGACTAATCGCCCGGATAGCTTCATGGTCACCGCCTGATCTCACAGATATGCAGTCTCTAGAAGCTGGCTGGAGAGACTGGGCTCGCTACGAGACAGTTAAGCGGTACGTATTGGGCCTTTCACTCGGTGTCCGTGGAATTTATTCTTATACGCCTTCTTCAACTCTAGTGCACTCTTTTTGTCCTACTTGCACGACTGCTGTCACTGCATTTACTTCTCGCTTCCTCCATCCTTCCACCCAGCCGAATTCGATATCAACCTTCCATGCGACGACGTGCTCTGGAAAGCTGGAAACGCTAGAGACTGGTTCCAGGCCGTGCAAACGCCATCACCTTACGGAACTGGTCCGTCTCGTGCTTGCGGCGTCAGCATGCAGCGCGCACTGGCCACCATGACAGATATAGCACCAACTCCACTCCCGCTTAACCCATTCTCCTACTTTATCCTCATCCACACTATCCTTCGAAATATATACGCCTCTCGGGGATTGGTCACTACATCAGAAGGACTCTCGCAGCCCATACCACAACAGGTCGATCCCAATCAAGAAGAAAACCTCCTTACGGCCCGATATGCGCTTCAAAATTGGCTCCAAATGTGGATGACCAGCCCCGAAGCTGGCCGATACGAGAAAAGCGGGGTTGAACCTCCCTTTATATGCAACGTGAAACCCTTCTACTGGCTTGCGCAGGTCGCACTAGTCGCTGTTCAAGAAGGAAAGGCCGGTAGTCTTTCTAAAACCACCGACGGCAAAGACGAAGGCCGCTTCCGTCTGCTACGAGAATGGTTCAGTTATATCAAAGTATTTATTCGCAGCGGCTCTCAAGTCCCGGCACATCTCTGGGATGAGCTGATGAAAATTCGATTGCAACTTCCTCAACTTGGGAACTCCACCCAGGATCTCCATGGAGGCTTGCTCGCATTCTTCCCTGATAGTAATTGATCCAGCAGGTTTCGTGTTATTTTATAAGTATTCGCATCGTTCATGTTCGCTCTACAACATAATATTAGCCTTTATGTACTTAGGAATCCCATCGCATTTTCATACTGTAACGCTATCAAGCATTATTCCCTTCGCATATCACATCCATACCGTCATTCAATTCACATCTGTACAACCAATATAATCATATAGATAAACGTGAAACTTACATGAATGTATGACTCGAATGATTTTTACCAGCGGCTACTGTCAAGTCATTCTCAAGGTGAATGGTGTCCCATATTCATGATGGCACAATATTTGATATTTTCCGTATGGGTTTGGTTTCATCCTCTGAGGCCTCTGGATTTAAATATTATGTACTTATCACTACCGTTCAAACCGGCCGATGGAGACTATCCAGCAGTAGGGTGACGGCTGCACTTCAGCAATGTGCAACCACATAAATTTAAAAATATCAAAAACCTTCCCAAGGAAAGTCAATGCATAGGAGTCAAATAATTTCCAAGATCGATACAATCTTGATTTCTTGAACTGATCTTGATAGAGATAAACGTTCGAAAGAAGCACGCGAGAAATCAGGGTCTATTTTAAATAACTACTGTACATGATGTCAATACAACAATCAAACTAAAGGCGTACTACATTGGACACTAGTCGCGAAGGTTGATACCGTAAGATAAGACGAGGGGAATCTGTGAAGAAAATTATATCAGAACACGTTCAGCAGTCAAAAAAAGTAGACAAAGAAAGGTCTCAGCGAAATAAAATATCGCCATTCTCGTCAAAGCCGAGTCGGACTCATTAAAATCAGTATATTTTGGAATCATTGATAAAGATAGTGGAAGTAAAAAAAGATGCAGATGCTCACCTGCAACAACCCCGAAAAACCTACGCCGAAAGCACAGGAATGTTCCAGCTTAAAATCGACATACCCCGATATAGTTTATGAATCGAGATATTTCCTAGTTCTGGTTTTCTCTTGAAGAAGGACGATTCCGTAGAGTCGAAGGCACTGCGTCGACGGTGGAGCCGATACGACCAGCGTGGCAAATCTTCGTGGGGATTCCGCAGCAACATCTCAGTCTTATATAGGGTTTCGGAGATAACTGTATCACCGATCAGTATATTTAAATCCTGAACGCTTGTGGTCAGTGCACGTCTTCGTCAACGCAAACTTCAACGTTCACCGTCACACATGGCCAGGCTTCAAGCTGACTTCAAATTTCAAAAATGCTTGAAGCACTCCACTTGCTTACTTATAATCAGTTTTGAAATGATATCCCTTGATGCGACAGACGGCCTTCAAGGTTGTTAATATAATTTTCTATTAATATTCTGCCTTTGTCAGCTGGACATGCTTTCATCGACGTCATTACCTTTGCCTGCAAACTTAAATAGTTCAATACTGCAGTCTACGCTCGCAGGACCCACGTCAGCCCGAATGCCTGTCGATCTCAAAGGGAGCTGTCACTGCGGTGCGGTGAAATTCACCGTTCAATCGAGCACACCTGTGCCATATCAGGTGAGTTCTGATGGGAAATATTTATAGAACAGTATCGTGATTCCAAGTTAGCTCTGTCTGTGTTCCATATGCCGCAAAGTCGGGGGTGTTGGAGGATCCATCAATCTGGGAGCCCACAGCAACACTCTCGAGATCGAAGGCAAGGAGAATATTAGGTGCAGAGCAGTCATGCAACTTTAAACTAGTATAGATCCGTTCTTACTGACATTTCTGATGTCGTTCCCTTAGCGTGTACAAGGCTGTCATGGATCGAGATACCCCACAACAGTCAATCGCTTCATCTGAGAGGAATTTCTGCTCTAAATGTTCAAGCATGCTTTGGCTGTACGATGCGACCTGGTGCGTTCTTAACCCACGATATGTAGCATTCGTGTATTTATGAATACTTTATATTATCGTTTTCTCTTCGGCACCAGGCCAGAACTACTTCATCCATTTGCATCTGCGATCGACTCTCCCAAACTTGAAGATCCTGGTACCATGGTGTGTTGGTTGTTTTGGCAGTGGAGTTGTGCAGTATCCAAACAAATTTTTCAACGGTTTACTCAGGTATGCCTCAAACTGAATTCAAAGCCTGAATACGTACGTCTGCCAGAAGGCGATAAGAAACTCTATCGAGACTATCCCTCCGAATCCATTGAAGAATGGCATAAGAAACACCATAAATACAAGGAATAAGCGAGAAACCCGGTAAACCAAGAGTTTATGAATAGCTGATGATCGATCATGTACGATTATAAAGAACCTTATTATGCTGTAAGATGTTTGTTTCCAAAAGAAATGATGGCCGTGCCGGCAGCTGTTTGCGAACGTTCTTTTTCTCAAACATGCCTTCTCTCTCTCCTTTAGCTAACAATAGAGCGCTAAATGCCAGCGGGGAAGTGCGTGCTCTTCCTCCGAGTAATTTCAACAAGCTCAAACAATCACCTCGTTTTCTACGGCTACGACGCACCGTAGACATCGCATACTTTCATCACTCGCTTCGTCTTTGCTTGAATGGATGCTCAATGGTGGCTTGATACAGTGCCCTGCTCCATAATTCTGGCTCTCGCTTGTCTCGCTAAATCTCGCTAGCGGCGAGGTACACATCCTACCCCCGCTTCTTTCTAGTTACTCGGTACGGCCGAGAAGATGGTCAATCTCATTTACTTTGCTGCGATGTTTACGGTGGCCTAGACACTTTGTGAACTACGAGTCGTATCGTGGTTAGCTGATGAATCAGAAGAGTAGAAGATCAGCGTCTAGAGTTGATAGTTGCCTATTCATAGTCACCGGGCAGGTACCACGCATACCAATTACCATTCTACCTCTTACCCTCGCTTCGTCGACGCCAAGCAAGCAGGTAAATTATGAAACCTCTTCCGCTCTTCCTCAGGGACGTAAGCTTTTTAGGAGCTGCATTGCCACCAAGTTTGGCTATAATGTAGACCCACTGGCGTATTCGCGGTTAATGACCCTGCGACGCTCTGCTAAACATCTTCCCTGTGTTGTACCAGTGAACGCATGTCAGTACGCCCTGTGATCATGATCGGAGCGGAACGAAGTTTTCTTCTCCAATACTAATGATCCGTTCGTGGAGATAGAAGTTGTTGACAATGTTCAGCTTACGATGGTATAATCTTACACACTTCCATCAAGAAGAACATGAGAAGAATTCTGAAAATGGTGTATTCAAGGTCAAACAGAAGATCGTGGTATCAACACATTCCAAGCTTCAGATCTTCTCTTGTGAAGCGATATCTCCTCTATCTGCGTGTTGGAGATGATTCTCGACTACGAATTACTACTGGATACTTTATCTATTTTTAGAAGCCCATCAACGGTGAATCGAAGACGGCCACTTTACGATCCACCTGTTTTCCGAAAGTTGCCAAGGCTTAGTAGGAATCATTGCTCCCTGCGAATGTTTCAAAAATAGAAGCACCTGAACACGTTCATTGTGTAACCCCTTGGACTAATGTAGGTATGTCCTGTTGATTCATTTAATTGAGACGTAGGCCGATTTAGTAAACAGGAAGCACGTATATTAGAAGTGTGGAAGCTGGGAAGAACGAGTGCATGAATTTGAGATCTCGCTAATTCGAACAATTCGGAGATTTCGGCTTTGCATTGCAGTGTGGTAATCTATACAATGAGCGACTCGGAACACATATAAATTCGATATAGATTCGTCTTTTGCTTAAATAGTCCATCATGTAATTTAAATTTCTACTTACCAGCAAGGGGTAATTGCTTATCAACGAGCAAGGTGTGGTGTGTCTTGGGTACAATCTAATTGACTATCCCATTCTTAGCTGATTGGTACCACTGGCCATACGCTAGTGTACAGCGCGTTGCATTTTCTTGCTTCTTGGGCGGTCCTCGTTTCAATAACCGAAATTAAACGTCTTGTCAGCTATGTGCTTCAGAAATCATTACATCATCTTCCTTGCTAGATATACGTAGAACCACAAAGGTTTCAGTTTTTAGTGTTTGTTAATTATAGCTTAATGTGGCTATAACCTTGAACGTTATACGCCGATTTTCACGCTTCAACATCTCATGCACCCCAACACCCAGAATAAAGTTCACCATAGGTCATAAAACAGTCATCCTACGTAGGAACACTCTAATGTACGAGTTATAAAGCCGCGCCCCAGAGGGGATGAATGCAAAACTATTATTAAGTTTGAAAGGGACTTTTGGCCCAAGAAAATAAACATGCAAGTCTCAATTAAGAAAGTAGGTGAGAAGTTTGGGGGAGTAAAGCATTGTTAATTAAGTAACCATGTTGTTCGAAGTTTGCGCTGTAAAGTCTTGAATTATTGGCTAACCTCGGTGTATGGCGCTATAAAGCATGCTCAAGTTGCAGCCGGACTTACTACGAGCAGACCACACAATACGCACGGATTCCTGGGGGAGAATGCATCAAGCAATAATTGGGGTGCGTAGACTCCATAATAACATGGTGTTAGTCTGCAGATACGATAGCGAGGTAGGCCATCCATCAATGGCAAAGAAATGTACTCTTTAAAAGGGTGTATCAGAGCACAGCCTTCGTCGAACGACAGCCGGTGTGCACTCCGACCCATCCCGCCCATATGCATCCCAGCCATATGCATCTCAGCCATAAAGGTATGGGACAAAGGCGTATCCAGATCGACATCCGCGCGCCTATAGCAGAGCCGCTGTAGAATCAGTAAATTTCTTCTGGGTACACTTCGCCTTGGGCTTCTCCAAGATATCTATAATAGTTGTCGGAGCCTGCCGAGAATTCAATGGTGCTATCCAGTGCTGGAACGCGTACGTACGCGCATGTCGGGGGGTCCCACTGTGGATATTGTTATGGCAGTCGAAGTTGAAGTTGATGTACACGATGGCTTAGTTGTGATCAGAGTTGGCCATGGAGGTGTAGCTCGGCAGACTCATGTTCACCCATCCTATGCGTATCTGGGCTGGTGCTGAATGTTGAGACTGAGGTGCCTCGGCCCCTGGACAGAGCCCCACCACGGTCAACATGGGTATAGATGACTATATGGCCTACCAACAGCACTTACTACTACTGGATTGATACGATCTTGTTTCCAAAGCGCAACTACAATACTCGTCAGGCGAATAAACTCCCACCTTTCAAGAGGTTTATCCTCTACGAGCAAGAGGCCACCTTATACACATGATAGACAAGCATCTAACGACGAAGATCCTCATCAAATGCGTCCTTTTCCCAAGAACACAAGATATGTGTAAAGGACCTCGTAGTTGAGAACAAACGGACATGTTGAACGATATATTAAGGAGTTGTCAACGCCATCAACAATGTCTGCATTTCAAAATCGTACATCAGCGTCAATCATATGCATGAAGACCGGGACACACCACAATGATAGCCAGATAACCAGACCTAAGGAACTGAAGTAAACCTTCTGCGAGATCTGAGCAGCAGGTGAAGCACACCCACCCCGTCCATATAGGTCGCGTAGCACTATCATTAGTATACAACCTCTCTAATGTCCTCAACTTCGAAGGAGGTTTCCTCACAAGCTTCGAACCCTTCTTCGAGGTACTACCTCCTCTTCTCCTCATTACCGACGGTGGTGCAGGTAATTCAGTCGCAGTTAAAGTTGCTGGTGTCGAAGTGAATAGCAAACGGGGAGGGAGGAACCAACAGAATTGACTGTCTGCTTGAGGCCTAGGGAGGTGAGAGTTAGCTTATCACCGGATTCCCGAGCAGTTTCCGTTCAAGTTTCCCAACGACAAGGTTACCATCAATGTTGATCTAAATGATGTCATTGAGGCTGGTTGAGTTTGAATGGCCGTGGTGTAGCCACGTTACAGTACTTACAGCGAATGCTATTCACCCAGGGCCCAGCACTTTGGTTCGCGTCACAGCCACATCACGTGTATTATGACGCATTATAAAATCCGGATATGGACAGGAGCACATTGACCTTTTTGACTTCTCGAGTTTAAACGTTTGTTTACACAAGTCTAATCGATCGCCTGGTGAATACCAGCCTTGGCAGGGGCTCCGGCCCCGTATTATCCCTCTCGCACGGTGCGGACGCTCCCTCCACCGTGCTTGCCTTACCCACAGGCTCGCAGCCTTTTCCGGAACCTTCTCGAACACTCGCTTGTGTTCCGACCGCTCACATATACCGCAGGGAGACGAGAGGTTTCATTCAACCTTGTTCTGACGCTCTCGCGACATAGCTCAGCCGTTCAGTACATACATAGCACGCGCAAATTGCGCTACCCACCCACCACTAGTCCCTTCAGATTTATGATAAGAACACACTCTTATCATTTTCTGTAGCTACTTTACTTTAGTTTTGCACAGTACGCACGGTGTGCACGTCCATGTAGCTACCAAACAGCCCTGCAATACAATTTCAATCAAGCCCTGCTGCTGTTTCCAGAGCAGGGCTGTATCCACGTACATCCCGGACCCCAATGAACGGCTGACACAGGCGATTAGAACGAAATCATGAAGGCCATCCGCCGTACATATACAGTGGCGTGCAAAAAGAATGCACGTGACAATTTTTTGGGCATTGTACAACTTGTTGCATCCATATCTTCGCCGTTTCC